>ML110914.1:0-110901 GCA_003697995.1 Taxidea taxus jeffersonii | reverse complement strand
TGTTACTATTCATTCTGTTACATGAATTTACAGCTTCCAATATGATTTTATAATTTTCTTCACACACGTTCTTCACCTTTCTTTTCAAAAATTTTTACAAGTATTTTATTGATTTTTGCCCCTAATATGCATGTAGCATTTTCCTCACTTCTATTTCTAGTTGGCTATTTCTATTGATAATAATATATTTATCTTCTAATTTCCTTAGTAATCCTGTTAATTTTTAATAAGATCTCTTTTGCTTTGTAGATAAGAAGAAATCACTGCGCATATCTTTTATTTTTTTTTTAAAGATTTTATTTATTTGAGAAAGAGAGCAAGCAAGAGAGAGAGAGAGCCAGCAGGGGAGGAGCAGAGGCAGAGAGAGAACCTCCTTTAGCAGGGACCCTGTCACGGGGCTCAGTCCCAGGACCCTGGCATCATGACCTGAGATGAGGGCAGACACTTAACTGACTGGGTCACCCAAGCACCCCTCATCGTACATATTTTTTAAAATAACATCTTAGGGACTCAGTTGGTTAAGCGGCTGCCTTCAGCTCAGGTCATGATCCCAGCGTCCTGGGATCGAGTCCCACATCGGGGCTGCTTGCTCGGCGGGGAGCCTGCTTCTCCCTCTGCCTCTGCATGCCGCTCTGTCTGCCTGTGCTCGCTCTCGCTCTCTCTCGCTCTCTCTGACAAATAAATAAATAAAATCTTTAAAAAAATAACATCTTAGTTTATTGCTTTCCTAAATTAACTAGAATTCTCAAGCAATGGGGAATAACGACAGCACAGGCATCTCCATCTTTTATTTTAATAGCGATGAACTTAGTGCTTCATTAATCAGAATGGTGGCTATTTGTTTTTGAAGTTTGAGAGTTTTAGCTTCTTTTTATGTTACTTAAATTTTTATTGTCAATGGCTGCTAAATTTTCTCAAATCTCTTTTTAATATCTATGTAATATGTTTGCTTTCTCTTTAATTTGTTGACTTAATATAATAAATGGAGAGATTTTTATGATACCCTGCTGTTCAAGTATTCCTGAAACCTACCCTATTTTTTGTTAGTGTATTATTTTTGATGTCCTAACTTCATATAATGAAGAGAGGTAGTTTTCAAGTTTTTTTCCTCTATTAAGGAGTTAACATTAAAATTATTCTGAAGAGCACAGTGCTTATTTAGTTTTGATATTATTTTCATGTTTTTTAAAGAACAATTTTGTTTTGATCTCTCCTTAGGCCCCTAGTCTCTTTATGTGTTTTACACATTTGGGGAATCAATTTCAGTAATTTTCATTTCCCTAAGAAAGCATGTATTTTCTATATATTTTCAAATTTTTTAATCGCAGAATTACATAGGATCATTTCTTTCCATTTATTTCATCTCTTCTTCCCACCTACGTACCTTCTTTATCAACTTACTGGTGAATATTTTTTACTTCCTTTTTATCTACTAATCATACTTATTTTACATATTTTCAACATTTCATAGATATTATAATTTGAAAAATATATGTATATTTTCAATACTTTAGGCCTAGGATTTGTTTATTCATTCTGCCGTATTTCTTATTTTCTATTTTTTAAATTTCACTTTATATCTTTTTCATCCCCTTTCCTTTTGCATTGATGTCTGTGCTCTTCCAATTTTTTTTTAAATTTTAATTCCAGTGCAATTAACACACAGTGTTTTATTAGTTTCAGGTGTACAATATGGTGATGCAATAGTTCCGTACACTGATCCTTATTGTGACAGGTGCATCCTTCATCCCCATTACCTATTTCCCCCATGTCCCCACCTGCCTCCCTTCTGGTACCCATCAGTCTGTTCTCTATGATTAAGAGCCTGTTTTTTTGGTTTGTCTCTTTTTTCCTTCATTTGTCTTGTTTCTTAAAGTTCACACATGAGTGAAATCACATGGTATTTGTCTTTCTCTGATTGACTTATTTCACTTGCCATTCTACACTCTAGACTCCATCCATGGTGTTCCAAATGGCAAGATTTCATTCTTTTTGATGGCTGATTTAGGTGTTCTTCCAACTTCTTAGGATGAGTTTAACATAGTGGGTAGGAGTGTATATTGGAACCAGACTTGGCTGGTTTTAAAGACTGGTGTCACCACTTGCTAGCTGTGGGTATATGTGTCAACCTGTTTAACCATTCTGAGCTCCAGTTTTCTCATCTAAAGATAGGGATAATAATGTTTACCTCATCAGATTTTTGTGAGAATTAAATAATTTAATATACATAAAGAACACAAAACATTATCTGGCATACACTAAGCATTCTGAAGTACAGAATTTTTTTTCTTTGTTCTCTTCTTCTTTTGCAAATGAAAGCATTTCAGAATATATGTTTTCTTCTGGTTATACTTCAGTTATGTTTCAATTGATGTGACGTATTCTTTTTATGGTCCTTTATGTGTCAATTTTCACGTTAACATTGTTTTCCTATTTAACTCAAAGTTCACTTGGTATTATGTTTAATAGTTTTAATTATTCAATTTTTGAACTTTTCTGTGTTTAGAGATTCAGAAGATGTGGCTTATAAAATTGATGTTTTCAGTTTATGGTTAATTTCTTGTGATTATATGATTAATGTTTTTGGTTTGAACTCAGGATACTGAGTTCAATACAATGATAATTTTTGTCAACTCTATGATTAATTTTTTGCCTGAACTCAATGCTGAGATCAAGACCAGAAGAGATCAAGAGTCAGATACTAGGCTGACTGAGCTACCTAGGCTCCCCTATATAATGGATTTTTATAAATGTCCCATACATATGAAAAAATTGTATATGTACTACCTATAAATATTTGCTATATCATGAAATTAATTTTTTTCATGAAATCAATTTTTGATTGTATTACTCACTCCCACTCAAGGATTTACTGTTTCTTAAAGTAGTATTTATAACATCTCACCATAGTTCTACTTTTTATTATAGTCTTCTTGTATTTCTAATTGTTTTTGTTTTGCAGAGTCAGCTGCCATAGTCATTGGTTTATAATCTTTATATCTACCTCAGTAATTGTGCTTTTTATCTTACATAATGTTCCTTTATTCTGTTAGTGCTTTGAATCTTAAATTCTTTCTTTACATTGATATTGTAAAACTATGTTCCTTTTATTTGTGTTTGCCTTGAAGCTATAGTGCCAAAAGGAATATCTCTCCTTTTCTTAAAAGAATATTTTCTTGGGGCTCCTGGGTGGCTCAGTTGGTTGAGCATCCAGCTTTTGGTGTCAGCTCCAGTCATGACCTCAGGGTCCTGGGATCAAGTTCCCTGACAGACACCACACTGGGCGCACTGGGCGCAGAGTCTGCTTGAGGATTTCTCTCCCTCTCCCTCTGCCCCTCCACTTTGCCCATGTGCTCTCTCTCTCTCTAAAATAAATAAGTAAATCATTATGTTTTAAAAAGATGATTTTATTCCTTTCTTGATTCTTGTATAAATTGCTATTTATTTTTGAAGTCTGGGAATTTTACCAAGGTATACACCAGGTCTCATTTCACCAGCTCTGTCTTTAAACTATAACTCTGTCCTTTAACCCATTCAGCCCTTTAACTATAAAGACTTTCTCTTTCTTCCACTCACAGTAAATTTCTTCTATTATTTGATTATTACCTCTCTTATCTCTGTTTCTTTATCTCTATCTGGAGTTCTTACTAATGGCATATCAGAATTCCTGGAGTCATACTCCAAATTGCTTTTGGTTTGCCTTGTGATTTCAAAACTGTAATTTTGTTTTCTGTTTATCTGTATTTATGACTCTGGGTTTTCCTGCTTAATGTAGCAAGGCTTAGCTATGTCTACTCTCCATTATCAATATCTCTCCTGAGTCATACAATTTGAAAATGATTTGTTTTGTTCCCCAAAGATTATTATGCCTTAATATTGAATCCTTTTACTTTCCTTTATTTGTTTATTTATTTAGTTAGCTAGTTAGTTAGTTAAAGTTGCCATCTGTTTCCTGCAGTAGTTCTTTTTGGCCAGAAGCCAGAGATTCTGGGCAGTCAGACCCATCACCCTTTCTCTGACTTCTGGGCTCATCTCATTTTATTGTTATTTTACCACTTACTCATGGATGACTTATCCTTAAGGCTCTGCCTTAAATAGATATTCAGTATCTACCAGAAACTTCCAGCAAAAATCATATCCATTGGTAAAATATAAGAGGAATTCCTATGAAAATCTTAAGCAATGCGAGGTGGCTACTATATCCCGGTCATGGTGTAAATGTACATGGTGTAAAACATGGCCAATGTAATAAAAACAAGAAAGAAGTTAAATATGACGATTAGAAAAGAAAGGACAAAACTGGTATTATTTAAGATGATATCATCTGCCCAGAAAATCTAATAGTATAAATTAAGATATTATTAGAACTCACAGGGGGATTTATCAAATTAGATGTAAAATTAACCTACAAATCTCAAATACTTTTCATAAGTAGTAATAAGGGCTCTAAAATGTCTAGAAACAAGCCTACCAAGAGATAAGTGTAATATATATAAGAGAACTCGACAAAGAGGAAAATAATGCATGAGCATATAAAGAAATATTCAAAACTCTCAGATGCAAGAATTCAATATTGTAAATATTTCAGATTATTCCTTAAATTCAATGCAATAATAAATAAAATCCACATTCAAATTTTTATATGAGATTTTACATGAACTCAAGAAAATCTATTTAAATTTCACCTTGAAGAGGACAAGCAAATACATATATAAACAAAAGAATAGTCAACTTACTTATTTAAAAAAATAATCATGAGCAACTCGTTTAGCCTGATAACAGAATTTACTCTAAATCTACAGAGTTAAAGAGTGTGGAAATAATTTCAGAAAATATAATTGAGGAGTCAGGTAGGCTGAATAGACCAAAAACAGACCTTTGTTCAAGGAAAAAGTCAGTATACGATAAAGGTGACATTTTAAATTGAAAGGATTAATTGTTCAGCAAAAGGTACTGAGATTGTGAATTCTGCACTTGGCAGAAAAATAGATTCCAGTTAACTACTTCAAATTTCTTGCAAATCATGTTCCCCAGGAAACAGCTTTTGAGACAGAGATTGGTTGACAGGAAGTTCAGTGGGGAGTTGTTTAGTAGATTAACTCCCGAGGAGAATGTGAAGCAAGTATCAATGGGCAGAGGTACAAGCTGGGTTGCAATCTAGTCTCAGTGGCCTCAGCCAGTCCGAAGGGGAACTCTGAAGCTGGAGTATCCTTTAGAGCTATCAGCCTTGGGGTCAGGGAGCTGGCATGTTCTACTCCCACATGGATCAGTCACTGGATGTGGGCTACCCCTGGGGCAAGAAATATGACCTTGAGTGAGGTATCTCTTCCCAGCTGAGGGCAATTTTCCAAAAAGGCTTGACACCACAACAGTATTCACAAAATGAGTTCCAGATGCATCTAAAAACCAGTTGTAGGAGATTAAATACGGGATGTGAATTTAAAAAGAAGTGAACATATTTATAATCTTAGGATAAGAAGGCCCTTCTAATAATAGATGAGTTTGATGACTTGAGTTGAGAATGTCTATAAACATAATATGAAGAAAGTCAAAAACATATTATAGCATAAAGAAAGCCAAGATAGGGAAAAATAGCTGTAGTGTGTTTTAACCAATCCTTGATGTTTGGAACATAACAAAAAGTAACTTTACTGACATTCTACAAAGTATTTAAATGGGAGAAGCTTCAATAGGCCCATGGCTTTTCTGTGCTAAGTTCACCTTAAGTCAAAGACATACCCTTCTTTCAGTCCAAGAAATTAATCAACACTTCCAACTTCATTCTAAGACAAGATTTTTCCTCCTCCTCTCCAACTCTGTGCTGCATTTTGCAGCCCCTAGCCTTTAGGGAAGGGGATATGGTTGGCTTACGTCTATTCTTTATCACTTCTCACCTCGTACCCTCTTGCTGGCTGGGGGTTTAGACTCTGCTTGGAGGGTAGAGGTGGGGTGAGAAAAAAGGAGAGGTAAAAGGATAAAGCAGGAAGATCCTGCTCACCTGGGGTTGGCCTTTTTCACACCCGACTTCTTGTCTTCTGAGCCTGATTAATGTTTGAAGGTGACCTTCATGAAAAATTCAATAGGATCTTAGATTATCCATCTTAGAATGTCCATCTCAAACTCACCCATAGCATCCATGCCTCTCTGGGTCATGCTTCTGGTAATTGGTGAATCACTCCTCAGACTTTCACTGTTAAGAGTTCCCACATCTTCCTAGACGGTTTGAGGTCACAGGTAGGAAAGACACCCACAGTCCTGGACTCACTATGAGTGAAAGGATAGTTACTTCCCAAATGCAATCCTTTACCCTCTTCCACTAGTCTGTCACATTCTCTACATCTTGAGCAAGAGACAACCAAGAGTCCATGTCTCCCCACCCACATGGAGCACACTATTCACTAGGTGTGAGTGAGGGGAGGAGCATTCCAGTTCACCTGGGACAGCGATAGGACAGGGATGTCACCCACACTGCTTAGAGGCTCTCTTCAGGAATCCCTTACAAATCCCTGCCCCTCCTCTCTACCCCTTGTGGACAAGGTTGTTTGTTTGTTTTATGGTTCAAATACATCTTTTTTGAAAACATCACATCACAATATATAACAAAAACAGATGACTATCTAGAACATTTAAAGAACTTCTACAAATCAATACATTCAATCCACAGGAAACAAGTATGAAAGGATAATTAAACAGAGTTTGATGCTCAAACTCACTAATAATCACGGCAATACTTTAACACAAGTGACATTGGGACGATGGTAAAAAAGAGGTTCGAACCATCCAGTTTGGCAAAGATGTGGGGAGGTGATGTTCTCATTCATTGCAAGTGGGAGTATGAATTGGTAATTTAACAAGGACTATTAAAATGTTGGAGGGTAATTTGGCTATATAATTAAAATTTTAAACCCTTACACTTTTCAATCCAGCAATTCTACCAGAAGTAACTATATTAAGTTTTCCAGTGATGAGTGAAAATGGATCATCAGAGACCAGGAAAATATGCACAGTGGTAAAATAGAGATTTATTTTTATACACATCTGATCTGTGACTATCAAAGATATATCTGCAGCATATGCCTTACTGGAATTTTTACAAGAATACATATCCTATTTTTATAAGAATATATTGTACACTTAAAATATTTTTAAGAGATCATTCCAGTTTATTGTTGTTTTGCAATAACTTAATTCCACAAATACATTTGCTTCATAAGACATAAAATGATGTCACCAATACACTCTTTTGTCCTTTTCCAGGCTACTAAGCTTTAGGGAAGATAAGCAACACTTTCTAAACAACCATTTTATTGCAAGAGGAATAATTAAAAATCGGCAGAATTAGGAGGGCAAGAAAATTCCTTCCAGTCCCAGTTTCCCAATTTCACCAGGTCATCTCTTCAGATTATAAACATCAGATAAAATTCTAATTTTCACTATCAAAATTATTTCCACGGCCCTGAAATTAAAATAATTCTATTTCCACAGTCGATCTATATTAAAATTGTCTTTTAATTAAGAGGGAGTCTGCAGAGCCCATTTCCCCTCTCTTGGGGCTGTTTTTTCTAAGAGATGGATGAGTGGGGAGGGGGGGTGTCAGCAACTGTCTTTCTACATCAGAACTCTGTTTCAACCGGTTTCTGAGGCTGATAGGATCTGAGTGTCCACAGGACCCTCAATCAGATCAGACTAACGTTCCCTGGTATTTAGGAATGAGATTGAGAGACATGAAAACATCTGGATTGGGTGCTTGAACAGAGGATGGCGGAAATGTGAGAGAGACAAGGCAGCAATATTAAACAGGTGCATTCAGAAGGAGGGCAAACCATGCTGCAAAGTCGGGGAGGGGGTGCAGATTAAAGCAGACATGCAGAAAGAAGCTGAGAGGGAGACAGGCAACAGGCAGTTGCTTAGGTTCATAATGGTTTTTCTTGTGTTGGAAATAATTGCTATTAGTAATTACACTTACTGAGCGTTTCCAACCACTTTACATATGATATACTATTCCTTTCAATTCCTATAACAGTCAAATTACTAAATACTCTTACTGACCCTAAATATGGAGAGTTTGACTCCCTATGGTCTCAGACCTAGCAATGAGAAGAGCCACAGTTTGAGCCCTGGTGGGATGACTCTGAAGCTTAAGTTCCTTATTCCTTCTCCCTCTCTTTTAATTTTTATTTTGACTTTGTTTCTTTTTTTTCCCAGCAAGTTTTTATTTTGATATGTCTCTCTTTGTCCCTACTATTTTCTTTAGAGTTATTTTGGGCCTTCAAGGATGCAGTCAAGATCACGGATTGCATTTAGTTGTCAGGTTTCATTGGTCTCCTTTATTTTAAAATAAGCCCTGATTTTTGTTGTTTGTCTTGGTGTGGTTTGGTTCTTGGCTTTTTGTCCACGCCTGTTCATAACTATTTGCCATTGCCTAGCAAACTACCCTACACCTTAGTAACTTAATGCCATTAAGCAACCGCCATTTTATTACGATCCCAGATACTGTAGGTCAGAAAAAGGTGGACAGGACTCAGTGTGTTTGTTCCATGATGCCTGATGCCTCAACACTTAAATGGCTGGGGGTTGGAATCACCTGAAGGCTTCTTCACACTCATATCTGTTGCCTGAGCTGGGCTGACTCTGAGGGTGGACCCAGGTGTGATTGTCCACTGGAGCTCCTATCCATGGCCATCCCATGTGGCTTAGGCTTCCTCACAACATGTCAGCCTCAAGCTCCATGATGGAGGGTTCTGGCACTATATGGTAGAACCTGCAAGGCCTTTACTAACTTTACCTCAGAAGTCACACAGTGTCACTTCTGCTCGGCTGTACAGATCAAAGCAATCATAGAAGAGGGGACACAGACCACCCACCTTTTAGTGGGAATAGGGTCAAAGAATTTACACCATGCTTTTAAACCACCAGACTATCATTCATCTCTTTGAAGAATCCAGGCCATTTAAATACATTTCTCACCATCATGTAATATTTTGGCTGTGAGGAGTTATACTTTTTTTTTTTTAAGGTTTTTTTTTTTTAATTTAACAGAGAGAGAGATCACAAGTAGGCAGATAGACAGGCAGAGAGAGAGTGGGAAGCAGGCTCCCTGCTGAGCAGAGAGCCCAATGCAGGGCTCAATACCAGGGCCCTGAGATCATGACCTGAGCCGAAGGCAGAGGCTTAACCCACTGAGCCACCCAGGCATCCCAAGGAGTTATCCTACTAGCTTTATAATTTCTTCCCCTAACTCTAGTTTGAAGGAGATTTCCTTTAGTTAAAACTAAAAGACCTCTAAACAGTAAAGAACTATTTCAAAAATTTTAATTATATTGAGTTATGTTGTGTTGGTAACAAACAGGTGGGTCTTTGTCTAAAAAGTCTCTTATTATTGCAGAAAAAGGCTATGACCTTCACTTCCTCTTGTGTCACCAAGTCGAAGCAACACATAACATCTGTAACTCAGAAGGAACACTGGGTCATAGTGCCTCATAGTAAGCATTGCAGCGTATTTCAGGAAGAAGAATGAGATTGGTGTGCTGTTCTTTTAACAAAAGTTAGAAGGAAGTGTCATTTTCACCAAAAGCGATTTTTAATATAAAGTTTATTGGTGTGTGGTTTACATATAGTAAAATTCACCCTTTTTTGGGTATGCCATCCTCAGAGTTTTGACAAAATAGAGCCTATAGTTATAGAAATGTACCCTCCCCACAATTAAGATAGAGGACAATTCCTTTACTTTGAGTAATGCCTTACTATGTCTTTAGAGTCCATTCTCTTCTCCCATTTCCAGTCTTTGGCAACTGATCTCATTTTGTCCCTATAGTTTCGAATTTTCTTGATCATATACACAGAATCATACAATGTACAGCTCTATCCTTGGCAATGCATTTGAGATTCATCCATGTGGCTTCATTTACGAGCAGCCCATCTTTCATTGCTCACTGAACAAGAAGAAAGTGAACATGACATGATATTCATGCTTCTAACTCCATTTTATCAGTCGGATAATTCCAGATGTTGCCTTCTGCTTCAATATTTTCTGTCTCTCTCTCCCTTTCTCTTTTAATATCTGCCTAGACATTTAAGCAAGATCTGCATAACTTACCTCTTGAGATAGTTTTCTTTTGTCCTTAACAGTCGGATAGATTTTGTCAGTCAACCCATATGCTGTTTAAGCTTTTACAATATATTACTCAATAAAATTGACATTCCAATTGCCTCGTTTCCCTTTAAAAAACATTATATATATATATATATATATATATATATATATATACACACACACACACATATATGTATATACATATATACGTATATATGTATATATTTATATATATAAAATGTGTAGAATATATATGTATATTCTACATGTTTTTTAATCCATTCACCCAATGTGGAAAATTTGGGTTGATTTCAACACACAACATTGTTAAAACAGCAGAAAAAAGTAAAACTGAATCTTATAGAATCTTTACTTTAACTTCATATTTTCAGATCATCTTGTGTTTCTTACTAGCAGAAGTTAGAAATCATCAGTCTGATGGGACTCATAGAGTTTGGGGGGAGAGTAAAGACTTCATAATCAATCATTTTCCCACTGAATTCTTTCTGATTTGATGCAATTGCTCCTGTTTCTCAACCAGTATGTTTATGGAGCGAGTTCAAGTGGATTAAGTTCCAATGGGTAACATCTAGCCTCATAGCAATTGGATGACAAAAGGATTATCCAAGTGTGTAACTTGTGAAAATCTGGCCAGGAGTTGGGTTAGAGGATAGAACACCCTCTTTGGGTGACTTCTAGGGCTCAGCTCCTCAATGATGCTGTCCGTTAGGCAATCACTGCAGAATGGAGAGTGAACAAGCCAGGACAGTGGGAGACTCCATGCAGAATGAACTTGGATATTTCTGCTTTTTCCATTAGCTAGCTCCTTCTCAGCAGTAACTCAAGAGCAAGTCATTGCACAAGCTGTGCAAGATTTCAATAGGTTAGAAACTAATTTTAAATCCATTAAAAAGGAGCCCATATCAGCATTGTCTCCATGACCCCTTGCCTTTAAAAGAATTGAGAACAATGCTGTCTGGCTGATTTTCTCCTGCTATTGTATCATTTGCATAAAACAGGTATGCCACCAAATGTTTCACTGCCAGCTCCACATAATGCACCTGCACCGTTCTCTAATTTCACTGTCAATGCACTAATCTCTCCTCCTTTGTTAAGAGGCTCTCAGAATCACTGTAAGTAATGCCAATGCATCTGAATTTAAGTCAAATAATGCATTTGCCTTTCCCCGCTAACTTTGAATCCTAAAAAAGCAAGATCATGAAGGAGATGGGTCCTGGAGTGAGTCACTGAGTTCTAAATTTCACTGCTTTTGTGACAACCAATATTTCCAAAAAAGAAGAAAAATCATAGGAAAAGAAAAGTTCTCCATCATGCTTGAAGCCTCAACTTACACGTTTTTGTTATTTATTTCCAGTCCCTTTCATTTTATAAGAGTCCTTTCCTTTGAGGAGTTTCCATCAAAAAAGAAAATGAATATCAACTTCGATGTACATGCCAGCCATCTGTCTTCCTTTTTCCCCCTCCCAGCTAGCTCCCCACTGGTGCCGCGTCCTTAGTAACCAGTGTCCTGGTTATACACAACTAGACACCAATAGAGTTATGTACAGATACTTCAACCAGAATCACAAAATACACACTTATTCATCTACAGTGTTTATTTGTGCAGAGTGACCGGGAATGAAAACGGATTCCATTATTTTCATCATAAATAAATGTATACAAATAATTATATAAATAAATATCTATACTTATGAAACATATATCTAATAAACACATATATACAGACAGGTGTATATACCATGCATATATAACTTTTAAAATGAAAGCAGGCTCTTAGAATTCCCATGAATGAAGCCCAGTGGCATCCCACCCATTGCTCCTTTGAGTACATCCTTTACTGTTCTTCCCTTGCCTTTCCCTTCCCACTCCAACCCCATGGGCTTCTTAGTTTCTTAAACACACAAAGGAATTCTTACATCTTTGTCTCTGTTTTGGATGGTCTCTTGGCTCCAGGAAGCTCTTCCCCTGATGCAAGCAGGACTGAAAAGCTCTTATCTTACACATCACAGACCCAGAATGACCTTTGTTGGCCCATTTAACGTTGCTACCCAACCCTTCCAATTCTCGCATGTTCTCTGCTTTTCCTTTGTGCCTAATGGGTGTACTGTCTATCCTTCTGCAGCAGGTGGCGGGGAGCGGGGTGTCTTTCTACTCATCCTGCCTTCCCTGGGTCCCTTTAGGGTGGGTGGCTCCCACTCTAATCATACAATCCTTTTTGCCTGCAGGGCTTCCTCTGGCCACAGGAGTACACTCAGCCTGCTGTACGCGAGGGGTTCAAAGCACAAGTGAGTTCATGTCCCAGGAACAGCCCTCCAGCAATGATGGCTGAAAGTTGATGAACCCTCTGGTGCAATACCCTGAGATGTATTTTGTAAACATCCCAGCAATCCAGAATAGCACTGAGCCCCCACTGCCCGTAGCACTAACAGCTCTTTAACACATTTGTATAATCTTCTCTCCTTTCCCTATTTCCTTCTCCTCTCAACTCTCCCCATCATCTCCCAAGTAAACCATTTGTGCTGATATACTTGTGCTGATATACTTGTTCCTGAAGGAATCTGACCTCAGACGATCTTTCAACTAGAACACAAGCTCCACGAAAAGCAGGAAACATCTGACCTATTATTCATCCTTAAATTCCCTTCCCCCTAGTGCTGGGCACATGCTAAGCACATGATAGGTATTTGTTGACTGGGCAATGTATGCATATATATATATATATATATATATATATATATATATATATATATATTTATATGTGTGAGGATATAATTTTGATATCTTAAGAGATCCTCCCCTTGACCCTAAGACCTGCCCATCTCCCAGGACAGGAAAACTATTGCCTTGGGGTTCAAGCATCAAAGTGCTAACACAAAATCATATGGAGAAAGTGAAGAGAGGATTTAGGACTTTGGGGGTTTTAAAGTGATGTGTAAAACTGCATCTTAAAGTTGAGGATTTAATTTTTGAAAGGATTTTTTGAGAGAGAAGAGACCATCCAGACCTTTACATTCTGAGAGAAGCCTCACACTGAAATCACAGGAAGTGAAGTCGGTGGTTCAGGGGATCCTCAGACCCTCCCACCTGGCAGTTGAGCGGCCATATTTTCAATGTAGCAGAAAAAGGGATGACGGTCAGATGTCTTGGGGATTGCGGGTGGCTTTGGTAAAGTCATATGTCAACATCATTCAATCAAAATAGCTGTCATATGCCTTGTCTACATGTCCCAAGAATTTTGAAAGCATTGAGGTTATCGCCAGGAACTAAACAGCACAAAACCCTTGCCCCAACAGAGCTTGTGTCTGAGTGGACAGAGGTAGTTCAATGAACAAATATTTTAAATGGCACAGATAAGAATATTAATGGTGAAAATATAGATGAGGTAGTGGAGAGAAATGCTGACCTTTTATAGGTGGAGTTGAAGGCGGGCCTCTCTGGTGAGATGACACTTGAGAAGAGGCAGAAAGGAATCCACAAGCTCTGGAGATACCTCAGTAGGGAGAGCGTCCAAAGCAGATGAAATCATTCAGGGGAGAAGCTACAAGGCAAGAGCGTGCTTGGCAGTGAGGTGAGGGAAGGACCAGAGACAGACAAAGATCGTCTCTGGCGAGAAATCTGAATTCTCCGTATTTCCAAATCTTCCTTATGTGACTTCAAGTCAATTACTCTAACTGAGGAGCTGCTGTGTGATGAACTTGCTTCTTGGTCACAGGATAGCTGTTGTCCTCCAGCATCAGGCCACAGCTCTAGGGAAAATAGCAAGCTTTTACTTTCATATGGAAAATTTCGATTGAAGAATAACGTGCATGTGGGAAAGTAAAAAAATCCTAAGTGTGCAACTTGATGCATTCTCACAAATTGAGCACATCCAAGCAACTAACAACCAGATTAGGAAATCAAACATTACTCAGCTTCCTGGGGGGGGGGGGGACCCATTATTCTAATGTCTACCCCCACATAGTGTTGGCCTCTTTTTGAACCCTATGTTAAAAAAAATCAGAGAATAGGTATCCTTCGGCATCTTTTGCTCAACATCATGATTATAAGATACCATTATGTTGCATGTAGTTGTAACTTGTTGATTCTCTTTGTTGTGCATGAGTTATTTTAGGTGACTATACTTCAATCTATTTAGCCATTCTGATATTGAAGGACATTAGTATTTTTCAGTTTGAGCGACAAATAGTGCTGTTATGAACATCCTTGCCCCTGACTTTGGGTGCACAGTTTCTTTTTTTTTTTTTTTTAAGATTTTATTTACTTATTTGACAGACAGAGATCACAAGTAGGTGCAGAGGCAGAGACAGAGAGGAGGAAGCAGGCTGTCCGCAGAGCAAAGAACCCGATATGGGGCTCGATCCCACGACCCTGGGATCATGACCCGAGCTGAAGGCAGCGGCTTTAACCCACTGAGCCACCCAGGCACCCCAGGGTGCACAGTTTCTAAGGGCATTTAACTAGGAGTCAGTTGCTGGGTTATATCTTTTTAGCTTTAGTAGATTCTGCCAAACAGCTTTCCAGATTGATATCATGACCAATTTTTCCTGCCTTTAGCAATATGTTACAATTTCAGTTGGTCCATTTCAGACAACAGGTATTGCCTTCTTCATTGTAGCCATTCTAAGTAGAAATACTAGACTGTAGTTTTAACTTATATTCCCTTCATAACTAATGAAGTTAAGCACTTTATATTTTTGCCGAAAGTTAAATGTTTATGTTTTAAAAGCAGCTTATAAGTCATTCCAAAAGTAGTTACAGGAATAATAAAAGATAATGATAGTACCCACATCACAGGGTTGGAAATAATTGCATGGAAGGATCTATGAACAAACCCTTAACAGGACACCTGACAGAGAGTAAAAGCACAATTAATATTTTGTACTTTTATCATTGCTATCTTAGGTGACAAATAAAGACAGCCTAAAAATGTGATGATCTTTGCTACTAAATATCCCATTTGAAGATAAAATCCTGTGGCACTGCTGAGTGAAAATGAAGAAAAGATGAATCACTTTCACAGAGTGAATAGGAAAAAAAAAAAAAAAAAAGGGCCCCAGGACAAAAATAAACTAATCAAAGTAACTTCAGAGGCTGCACTGTTTTCATTTCAATGATAAATACAGTCAAACATCAAAGTGAGGGTCAAAATAATGACATTAAAAGGCTTCATCTTTAATAGCTTGTATGTCTTTTAGGTTTGATTATTGACACATTTCATTGAGCTAGATATTTTCATCTTTGGCCTGTGAGTTGATATTCTTTGAAGATCTACAAAATGCATTTGGTTATATTCAGCATAAATCATACGAGGGTTATTTTCACAAATGTCACCCTTAAGTATCAGCTGAGTCATTAAGGTCAGTCTGGACTGAGTTAGGGGCCAACCTAATGCATAGGTAGGAGAACTAGAAATCAACAAGGTAGAATATGAATACCGAACTAGCCTCTGATCTCAGCCTTAAAGGATGAGTAGGATTTGTTGGAGTTGAAGATGAGAAGGACATGTCAAATCATTAAAATAATAGCAACAAAGGAACAGGCAAAATATTGTATGTGTAGTGTTCAGATAATCACAAGGTCTGGAGACCCAGATATGCAACTGGCGGGCAAAGAAGTGTATGCTACATAGATTATGATGGATCTTGGGGCAACTGGATGGCTCAGTGGGTTAAGTGTCTGCCTCTGGCTTGGGTCATGATCCAAGGGTCCTGGGATCGAGCCCCACAATGGGCTCCCTACTCAGCAGGAAGCCTGCTTCTCCCTCTCCCACTCCCCTTGCATATGTTCCCTCTCTCGCTGCCTCTCTCTCTGTCAAATAAGTAAATAAAAATCCTAAAAAACAAACAAACAGAAAAGATTATGATGGATCTTGACAATCATGCTGGATTTGGTTCTGCAAGCTTTAAGGACTTGCAATATGACTCTGAATTGAGAAATGACATACCTGTATTCTGGGAACATAATTTAAGAAGTTTGAGAAGAATGAATGAAGTGACATTAGATTTGGGAGTAACCAAACCCTAGTGACTTTTGCAGAGAAGTGTTTGTATATGAAGAGAGATTGACTGTAGGTGATTAACAGAGAAAAGGCAAAAGAGGGGATTTGTTTGAAATACATTTTTGAAACAAACTCTATTAAACTCAATGACCTATTGGATGAAGAGGATTGGAGAGAGTGGTCTAAGGTGACATTGAGAAACCTGGATAATTACTAGTACATTCTAACACCATAAAGTCTTATAGGACTGGATAGAGATTTCCAAATTTGGAAAGAAAATAGTGGGTTTAGTTTGGGAGTTTTGATGCTAATAATTTAATTCGTTTGTATTTGTTACAGTAATGGAAATAGTATTAAAACTCATGGAAAATCAAAGATGGATGCATTTGTGGGGGAAAGGAAATTAAAGGAGGCAGAAGAAAGGAAAAAAGTAACATCTATGGAGTAAATTAATGAAACAAACAAGTTTGGACAATGAAATAATAAATTGAAATTCTATAAAGATGACACGGTTTATGATAGAAGTCTAAAACATAACAGATTTTTCTAGAATACATAGATTCTCATTCTTGATATCATCACTCCAATCTAATCTGAATGGGGAGTCATCAGCACCATAATGAGAGTAATAAAGAGAAATCAGAGTAGTTAGCATCCATGTTTTTAAAACTCTTGAATTGAGATTTTCCAAATGTGTTGTCTATTTACATTTTTCTTCTAGCAATCCTTTGTATTGATATGATTCATTTATCCAAAATATCTTTTAAAATTATTTTACTATATTTCAAACATAAACACTGGGATCTTAACAGTGAATGAAATTAACCCAAATCTCAGTCTTCTAGAAACTTTTAATGGTTATCCAGAAAGCAATTTCCCTCCCAAAATTCATAGCAACTTCTGTAGTAATTAATTTTCATCCTCCCCCCCATCAAAAGCAGCAAGAGCTGAACGTACCCATGATTGTAATATACAACCTACATTAGACTTGGCAGTTGCACTGGACCTAGCAACATCTGTCTAATAGAGATAAGTGGATATTGTGATTTCAGCACAAGTATGCTTACTGTAAAATGCTAAATAAACATTTAATGTGCCTCCTGTAATTCAGTAAGTGAAGCCAGTATTTCATGAATAGATATTAATCTATGTTCAAGACCGTTCTAATTTTTCATATCATGAGAGCTTTTGACATTACACAGTTCATCTTCCCAGAAAGGACAGTAAGTCCTTAAAATAATTATTTAACTAACCTCTGAGTGAACTAGGTCTGCTGTCACTGTGAAAATTTGGATGTATTCATTGTATTAATAGGCTTTGGCTCATTTCTGCTTTTTTACTTCCATCCTCTAAGAATGGATCTTGTTCTCAGTGGTCTGCATTGTGAAAAGATAAAAGGCATATTTTAAATAAACCCTACTGTTGCTTTTAACTATTATTCCCCTTAGAATTTGATTCTGGAATCCCACATAGTTAAATCGTAAAATAGAAGGCATTGGGACACTTCATCATTGTGAGAAACTCTCTTATATAATGTTGGCTCCCACTGTTAAAACTGGCTGATATTTTATCTCAGTCCCAGAAAAGTTCCCAGGATTTGAAAGTAAATATATGTTTTTCCCCAATTGTCATTAAAAATAAAAATATTTGCTACCTACATGCTAGTAAACAATTATTTAAAAATCATGTTTGAACATATTTTATCCTATTTGAACTATGGCCTCTGTATTCTAAGTCTTGCTTTGAAAATTCATTGTTATTGTCACTTATTTTTTGCTGCTTCGATGAACACAATTCAAGACTTAACAGATGGGCAAGTTGCCTGAAATACTAACATTTCACTGGGATGAAGCAAAACACTTCAAAATAACCATCTGCAAGAAATCCAGAATTTAGGAACATGTTCTCACCTTGAGTGAACATCATTTTTAGTCAATAAAGTTCTATTCCATTGTATTTATAGATTATACAGATGCCTTGAAATATGTGTTTTTCTTCTAAGAGACTATGAAGAAATCTAAATATCTACAGGAATTCCTGAGAAAGTATGTTTTAAATAAAACTATAAAAGAGATGGGGGGAAAAGGAATGAATAGATTTTTATTTTTCCCAGCACTAAGTAGTTTCTCTTGAAAAGTTTCCAGTAAGGGAAATCATAAAATAAAATTATAAATAAGGTAGCTTGCTAAAATTATTATGCATGAAAAACTTCCTCTAGAGTGTGCTCTAAAATGAAAGGAATTTATATCCACATTTCGGTGTTAGTCATACATTCACTACATAATCTGTTCCATTTCATTATGTATTCGACAATCTTCAGATTAGATCTTGAATCTTTTTGTACACAACACCTCTAAGATTTTATTTGAGGTATTGGCTTATTTTTCAAAACACATGATTTGGTTTGTATGCACTTCTATTTTTAACACCATACCATATATATCTTTATAGACTTACCATGTCCATGTGTGATAGTTTTATGAAAAAGGTTGTGTGGTCTTGATTAAAGCAATGGCACCCAGAGGTAGTCTCTTTGCTACTGAAGATCAACCTTATTTCTCCCTTTGCGGGAGTTCTGAATTTATTTCTCACTTTACCGAAGACTGCAAAGCATAAACAAATATTTTTATTTTTTTAAAGATTTTATTTATTTATTTGACAGAGAGAGAGAGAGAGAGAACATAACCAGAGGGAGCAGGAGAGGGAGAAGCAGGCTCCCCACTGAGCTGGGAGCCTGATGCGGGGCTGGACCCCAGGACCCTGGGTCATGAAGGCAGATGCTTAACCGCCTGAGCCAACCAGGCACACCTAAACAAATCTTTTTAAAAATAAACCACAAATTAGGGCGCCTGGGTGGCTCAGTGGGTTAAGCCTCTGCCTTCAGCTCAGGTCATGATCTCAGGGTCCTGGGATCCAGCCCCAAATCGGGCTCTCTGCTCAGCAGGGAGCCTACTTACCCCCACCACTCTGCCGCCTGCCTCTCTGCCTACTTGTGATCTCTCTCTCTGTCAAATAAATAAATAAAATCTTAAAAAAAAAAAAAAAACACAAAGATTGCCACAAAGATGAGCAGCACTGTGATATTTCTCTGAGTGAAAGTCAATCAGGTGACTAGAACTTCCATGGTCTTTAAAAGCAGGTTGATTGCATGTGTTGTTTAAAGTATCTGAAAAGTAGTGAGGCATGTTCGCTTTGTCTTTGCCTTTGGATTTCAAGTGTGAGCTAAAGCCATCCTGGCCATGTGAACAATCACATTGGTGGACTAAAGCTGCCGGAAAGGCATTCGGTGGTCTATGGTTCCTGCGAGGCCGCCATATTTAAAGGCTGCAAGACGTAGGCCAGTCACAATCCAGTTATTTGTTTCCACAAGGAGAAAATCACAGGCTTTCAGCTGGGCGTGGGATGTGGGTGGGTGGGGAAGTCTTTTCTCACTTTTCTTCTGAAAGCTATAATGTCGCATTTCAGCTGTATCACAATAGATCGAAACTTTCAGGCTTGCTTTTTACCAGTGTGGAAACTGAAGCAAGAAGGCCAAAAAATGGTATTGTAACCAAAGAAAATGATTTTGGAGTGAAAGGTTTTCTTCCATTGAGATGTAAAATCTTAGAAGACATAAATTTAAGTATAAAAGATAACATTTTCAGTTTTTAGCTGGCTACATAAACAGCTAAAATTCAGCCAGTGGTTGAGATGCCTTATTTTGGAAGCTTTTTTTAAAGAAATATTTTATTATTTATTTGAGAGAAAAAGAGAGAGCATGAGTGGAGGGGAAGAGGCAGAGGGAGAAGCAAGTTGAGCAGGGAGCCCTGGGCTGGATCCCAGGGTCCCTAAATCATGACCTGAGCCAAAGGCAGATACTTAACCGACTAAGCTACCCAGAGACCCCTAAAAGATTTAAATAAATACTGTGTAGCTCAAAAATATATTTGTACATTCTTAATTTTTGAAAATACTTTTATTTTTCATAGAAAAATTCATAGTGATGTTATTTGTTATTCATTTTATATTGGCTCCCTTCTTATTTTCTAAGGACTCTGACTCTTCTTATAAAAATTACAGACAAGTAAATCTGTAATCATTATACGTTAAACTTTAGGAATCAATATTTCCTTTATTTGCAGTAAGACAAGCAAAATGTTTTGGGATATCCACTAAGTGCTAGGTACTGGGATGTAAAAATAATATATCAAAATGTGGATAATTGTGGGGGGGTGCCTGGGTGGCTCAGTCAGTTAAGCATCTGCCTTCAGCTCAGGTCATGATCCTGGGGTACTGGGACTGAGCACCAAGTGGGAGTCTGCTTCTCTCTCTTCTTCTGCACTTTCACCCCTTCCCCTGCTCATACTTGCTCTCTCTCTCTGTCAAATAAATAAAAAAATTTTTAAATGTGAAAAAAATGGGTGCATAAATATAGAAATAATATTACGAAGTGGGACTGGGTCATGGTTATTGCAAAGAACTGGTGTGGACAAGAAATACTAGGTGAGTTTAAAGGAGACAGATTTCTTGAGGTCAGGCAGTCAAGGAAGGTTTTATGGAAAGGTGGAAAAAGAAAGTAATTGAAAAGAAAACAAATAAGAAAAATTTGTGATAATTCTTTGTGATAGAGGTATATGTAAGGGTTTTGGCATTACTAATCAGAAGAGTCTTGCAAGATTAAATTTTTGGTGAACCACTTTACTTCTCACGATACTTACTCTAGGATATCATAAGACATAGCTGTTTGGACTGTAGCATGGATACCATTAGGACTCTGTCTATACCCACTAGGTCTTACCACTTCTGAGTCTACTGGTCTACTGTCAACTGCAAGTTATATGTATCACTGTGCTGGAGAGCTTTCTCTGAAGCTGCTGATATCCTTTCTGCTCACTGCCATGCACACAACAGGCTGGAAATGACAGGGAATTACCCTTTGGGAACAGCTCTCAGCCAATGACTGAGTGAACAGGTATATATAGAGAGAACTCTCTTGTGCGTATTCCGCATGATCTCCCATAGTCTCCCCACAAGATGGAACTCCAAAAAACTCACAGTGGTGGCTTACCTTCTTGCTAGCACACCTTTTATTGGCTTCTTTCTCTTCCCTATCTCCTTCCCCACTGAAACTTTCTCAATCGCCTTCCAAATAAGCTTCTCACACTCAAATCTCTGAGTCTGCTGATGCAGGAAGCCAAATAAAGATAGCTGGGATATGTTTAATTGAATTAGCATTCGCCCGTGGAGTCATGTTTGAGTAGCACTGAAAACAATGTTACGTATACACGTAAGTGGTAGGAATGAGAACAGTGTACTAAAATGCTAAAGCCTTGTTGAGTCACACTTTTACCAATTTTCTCTCATATGATGCTTAAGGCTCTGCTTTATCTTCATGAATACAGCAGAATAATGTTATACTTTACGGTCACTGATACTCCATTTTAGCTCACTCTCATAGAGAGATGTATTCTGAAAAAACACAATTTACTTCATATTGCTTTTGTGCACGCATTAGCAAGCCAAAGGTAGGATACGGTGGCTGAAAAAGATCTACCCAATAATTGGTAATGAGGGATGTCTGGGTGACTCGGTTAGTTGAGTATCCGACTCTTGATTCTGGCTCAGGTCATGATCTCAGGGTCGTGGGATTGAGCCCCGTGTTGGGCTCTGCGCTAAGCCCGGAGTCTCCTTGTCCCTCTCCCTCTGTTCCTCCCTCCATCTCATCTCTCAAATAAATAAATGAAATATTTTTTAAAATTTAAAAAAAAAATGGTAATGAAAGAGAGCTATTAGAGTGCGTAAAAGTCCATTTCCATGTATTTGACTCATTTTGTAGTCTTTCTCTTTCAGCCAGTAGATTTCCAGACAAGCACAAATTTGATTATATAAGAATGTTCTCAGATTCCACTTAGTAATACTATGATACTTACGATAGTATAGTATACATAGTATAATATACATACTATAGTATACATAGTATAGTACACTATGATACTTACTACTATGATATATATATATATATCATTTTACTATCATTACTACATATATGGGTGAAGTGATAGTAATTCCCTCATGTCCTGTTAAAATTAGGAGAAAGGAAACAGAACTAAAGACAGAAATTATTATAGGGGCAGATATGAGAAGGCATAGTCAGTAGTCATAGTTAAGTATAACCTATGAATTCATGATTTTGTAACTAATAGAAAACAGACTTTTAGCCCAAGAATTAAGCCCATCAAATTATATTCCAAATTACATTTACTTACTGAATGAAACTCATGTTCAAGTCACTTTATCACCAGCACTTTGCAGATCTTTTACACAAGAACACATACAAGTAATGTAAAATGAACAGACCTACTAAGTGCTGGAAAACAGACAGCTCATTACAATGACAAGATGATAAGAGAGTAGGACTCCCCTCCTCAAAGGAAGGAGTAAAATGATGATCCATAAAAAGTTCAATGACTTCCTCCCTATCCCAGGAACATCAGGAGTACTGCCGTCAAAAATTGGATTAGTGTCTTCCTTAGCTGTAAAATGTCATGCCTACACCAAATCAAATTGTGAGATAATTTGCAAATATTAGTAATTCATGTATAGCATAACCTAATAAAACAAAATTACCTTTTGAAGGAAGCAGTGTCTGTGAGAGGTCCAATTCTTAAAGTTTCTATAAGAAGTTTCATTTTGCAGAAAATTGAGAAGTTAAAAAAGTCATCCCAAATCTCAAAGCTGGATCCAGAAACTGCCCTTTACCATTTGGGCTATAGCTAAGGAATGACAGGACCCCGGACAAATGTGACCCAAGATCTGGTCATTTGGAAGAAGTGGTTAGGAGCATGAACTACTAGAATTGTAGGCTGCTGCAAGTCTTTTGAACAGAGAAGAAACCAGTCTTAATTTCATTAGGTCATTCAAAATTTATGTACCATTCTCAAATTTATGAAAAGAATAAAAATTCAAAACAGACATTATGATCAGCCTTTGACATTGTAAGAAGCATTTTTACTTCATTTATCCTCTCTTTGTTCTGTGGCCAATTTTATATGTTGAGTGGGAAACCCAAACAAATGAGGACCATCTCATTCCGGAAACATCCTGCTCAGTTCTTTCTCAACCTTTCATTACTTCAGGTCACTTCTTGAAAACGAAATGTCATCTGATCATATGGGAGATTTTACACTAATGAATTGACTGTGATAATATCAAAAAAGAATATTATCAAAAAAGACAGTAGCTCATACTTTTATTTAGTTCTGTTCTTCTTCTTCCATTGTTTACTTGGCTGTATCTTTGAAAGATAAGTAAGTGGGAAGAAACATAAATCATGAATGCATTGCAAATCTTTTAGTGATATTATTCCGTCCCTGTAGAGAGCAAGAGACTGTAGTCACGTTGTGCCATATCTACTGATTATGCTATAACAGAGTTTTAATAAATTCAGCTAAATTTATCTAGTAGTAGCTAGATAGTGACCAAAGAGTGAAAAATTTTCAAGTCTTTAAAACAGAAATGATTTCACGGGACTTCTCTCCTGTACCATTTTTCCCCTAGTTGACAGGAAGACCAGTCACAAAGATCCTTGTATTTTGGCCCTGATCAAGAATACATCTCAGAAGGATCTCTGGGTGGCTCAGGCAGTTGAGCATCTGCCTTTGGCTCAGGTCATGATCCCAGGGTCCTGGGATCAAGCCTGCATTGGGCTCCCTGCTTGGTGGGGAGCCAGCTTCTCCCTCTGCCTGATGCTCTCCTTGCTTACATTCTCTTTCTCTGACAAATAAATAAAAATCTTAAAAAAAAAGCTATGGTATCAACAAATGACAGAGGGCCAAAAATCTGGGCATGGATACTGAATCCTATTAGTTAATGGCACTTGACATATTACATAGTGTCTTGGATTGTCTTCTCCAGGAGCATCCCTAAGACCAGTGTACATAGGCAAAGGACTGATAAAGTGGGCCTTCACAGGGGAAGCAATAAGACAGTGGTAGAAACAGAATAAAGAAGGAAAGAAAGCCAAGCAATGTTATGATTTCAGGTGAAGTCTTGTCCTTGGCCCAATCCCATGAAGAGCTCTGGAGTGAGTCACACCTTAGAGCTTTTCCCTGCTCAAGACAAAGGGAGTGTTTCTTATACTACCGGGCCAGTCAGTCATTGGCTAGAGACTGCCTCTAGGGAGACATGAAAACCCAATTATTTCTGACTCTCCAAGAACCCAATGAAACAGCCTAACAGTGGTCCTTTGAGGCAAGTCGCAGGTATGAATTGTTGGAACAAAACACAAAATCAGAGGCATGGGTACCCCAAAGCGGTACAGGCCATCTGCACGTTTAGAGATGGGGACAGCAACACTCCTATTACACATACTAGTGTGTAATTCGAACATGTTGGACATGATAATACTCGCCCCTCTGTCCATTCATAGTTGAGGCTAGTTGTGCTACACTGACCAGCTCTCTGGGTTAAATATGAAACCCAATTTGACTATCTGGATTCTGACCATGCTCCCTAATGAAGATAAATGGCAAAAAAGGAGACTTTCTGCACAAGCGTGCTGCTGTTAATAGTGAACATGAGGATTTTCTGCCTAAGCTGAAACAAAGCAAATTGACAATTTAACCCTCATTGCTGGGGTGTCCCCCATGGCACCAAAAGTAGAAATTCATAAAGGTCAAAGGAACCTCCCCGTTTTTTTTCTAAAGTTTTCCATTCCCATTCACTTGCATTTCTCTACATTCTCAGCAGGACACTTTTTAGGAGAAAGAAAACTTGGGAGTCAAACTGGATAGGGAACCAGGATTAATCACACGTTTCCACTGCAGGACTGTTTCTCACTGTTAATGTATGTTGTAAATCCCCAAAGCGGGTGTAACTAAATACGAAATTATCATACTGAAGAGATTGTACAACCCTAATTGTGTGGGACATCTTTGAAGACTAATATCCATGGGCATATTTTGGTAAATTCTGTTATGAATGTTTAATCTAGAAAATGTACAGACCCATTGGCTCAGGATTATAAATGCAGATATCCTAAACAAAATGTATGCAAATTGAATCTGTATATAAAAAATGATAAAATGTCATGACCAAGAAGAATGTAAACTATAATACCAACACATTAGGAGAAAAATATAGAATCATTTTGATAGTTGTTGAATAAGCACTCACAAAATATATACCCATTCATGATTACAAAAAACAACAACACTCATTAAAGTAAGAGTAGAAAGAAAGTTTAAGTTCTGTCAAAAAAACCCAAACTAGCTCAAACATCATTATAAATGGAGGAACATATGAAAATCCTCTTTAAAATTAAACTGAAATTAGGGGCACCCAGGTGTCTCAGTGGGTTAAGTGTCTGCCTTCAGCTCAGGTCATGATCTCCGGGTCCTGGGATGGAGCCCTACATAGGGCTCTCTGCTCAGCAGGGAGCTTGCTCTCCCCACCCCGCCCCTGCCTCCCTCTCTGCCTACTTGTGATCTCTGTCTGTCAAATAAATAAATAAAATCTTTTAAAAAATTAAACTAAAATTAAATTTTAAAATTTTAATTATAATTAAATTATAAAAATATAATATAGTTAAAATTATAAACATCTCTACTATCATTATTTTTGCATGAATTGTAATGGCTGGTACAGTAAGAAAAGAGAAAATTATTTTTAGGAAGAATTTCTCAATAATTATGACAGATTATTTTCTTATTCATGTTTGCTCATTGTATTCTTAGCCCTTTCACATTATATTTTATATTAAAATAAATAAATTGTGTTAAAACCTAAATAAACTATAGGTAAATATTTTTTAGATATTGGGTCAGACAGAGGAAACCAAGGGAAATTATGAGTATAGTATGCAGGATAATGTTTTTCTACAGTGATGAGAGGTAACAGTGGGATGAGAAGGGGTCATATTTAGATGGATTATTTATTTTTTTTTAGATTTTATTTATTTGACAGAGAGAGATCACAAGTAGGCAGAGAAGCAGGAAGAGAGAGGAGGAAACAGGCTCCCCCCTGAGCAGAGAGCCCGATGCGGGGCTCGATCCCAGGACCCTGGGATCATCACCTGAGCCGAAGGCAGAGGCTTTAACCCAGGTGCCCCTAGATGGATTATTATCAAAATACATCAGCTGCCTAGGTGATGAGTAGCTGATGAGTACATGACATATTTTAAAACAAATAAATAAATAATATAGCCACAAAAGTAGGCTACCCATGAGAGTGCCACAATCCAATTCTGCACAACTAAAGTCCTGATACAAAAAATAATAAATATATTTTTTGTTTTTAGTATATTTATGCTTTACAATTCAGAATATATGAACAAAAGAAACATTGTAACACGATAGTTATACTCATGGACTTCAGAGTCAGGGAGACACAGTTTACATCCTGACTTTACCCATTAAATCTAAAGAACCCTGTGTAAATTTGGTAACAGTTTTGAAACCTTGGTTTCCTCCTCAGAGTAAAAACACTTTGAGTTGATTTGAGATTTTTAGGTAAAGAACATGAAATCATTGATACCAGTGATTCACAAATATTTTGTAAACATTTTCCAAATAGAAGGGGACAGTGAATAAGTATTTTTGGGAGGAAACAAAAAATAATCTTCCATAAGCATGAACTTTCTTTGGAAGTGGTCTAATGTCTCTAACATTTCATGCTAATTTTGACAATTTTTACGTTCTCCTTGGAAGATGTTTCAAATCACTTATCATTGTGAAAGTGGGGAAAAATAAAACTGTTGACAGAAGACCCAGGGAGAATTCAATCTGAGAGAGAGAAAGAGAGAGAGAGTGAGTGAGTGAGTGTGTGTGTGTTATAGCAGGGTGAACCAAACCGTGCTTGGCTCTGGGCATGGGAGCCAAATGCTGAGATGAGGAAAGGTGAATTATCAAGAACGAGGGAAGCTTCTAGAAAGATGGACCAGTCTTTAGCATATCTAAAGTCAGGCTTGTCCACTTGGGCCATCAAATGTTTGATGTTTGGTGGGAATCTCATAAACTCTCATAGGGCCTAAAAAGGGAAAGTGGTATCAATTTTCCTTGTCTCTCCATAATAGATAGGGGGAAATGTTTTGGAATTTCCTCCTTTTTAAAGAAAGATTTACTTGTAGGGGCACCTGGGTGGCTCAGTGGGTTAAAGCTTCTGCCTTGGGACGCCTGGGTGGCTCAGTTGGTTAAACAGCTGCCTTTGGCTCAGGTCATGATCCCGGCATCCTGGGATAGTCCCACATCAGGCTCCTTGCTCGGCAGGGAGCCTGCTTCTCCCTCTGCCTCTGCCTGTGCTCGTTCGCTCTCTCTCCCTCTCTCTCTGACAAATAAATAAATAAAATCTTTAAAGCCTCTGCCTTCAGCTTGGGTCATGATCCCAAGATCCTGGGATCGAGCCCCACATTGGGCTCTCTGCTCTGCGATGGGCCTGCTTTCTCCTCTCTCTCTCTCTGCCTGCCTCTCTGCCTACTTGTGATTTCTGTCTGTCAAATAAATAAAATCTTTAAAAAAAAAAAAGAAAGATTTATTTATTTATTTGAGAGAGAGGGAGAGTGAGGGGGAGGGGCAGAGGGAGAGCGGAGCCTGACTCAGGGCTCAATCTCATGACCCTGAGATCAGAATCTGAGCCCAAATCAAAAATCCAACATTAACCTACTGAACCACCCACACACCCCCGCTTTAGAAATTCTTTTTTTTTTTTTTTAAGATTTTATTTATTTGTTTGGCACAGAGAGAGAAAGAGAGAGAGGGATTCCAAGTGGGAGCAGAGGAAGAAGGAGAAGCAGGCTCTCCCGCTGAGCAGACTCCAACTCAGGACTTGATCCCAGAACCTGGGATCATGATCTGAGCCAAAGGCAGTTGCTTAACCAACTGAACAATCCAGACACCCTTAGAATTTCTAAGAGGTAGGTACAGGCAGCTAATCGCTTCTGCAGTGACAAGACCTTTGGGGAGAAGGACTGGCTGTTATAGGTTGAATCCTTGGAGGCCTAAGCTAAGGGATTTTTCAGTCAATCTGAGCATGGAAAGAGATAGGGCTTTGCAGGGCCAGGGCAATCTCAACACAGCATGGCTTAGCAGAATCAGCAAGAGAAGAGATCTCACAAATGGGTGCATTTTTTCATCAAGGAGAAACAGTAGGAAGAGCCAAATGAGAGTTTAAGACATTAAGATTTTTGTCCATGAAGGAGTGCAGTCTGAGATCCACTGGTCTGGAATCCTCAGATGTCGGGGGCAGCATGAAGCCACAAGAATTTGACATTGGCTCTCTTTTAGAGCAGGCCTAAACAAATTCTAATTTAATTTCAGCAATAAGTTAAAGTGATACTCCTTGTATTCCCATTTTCATGGAACAATTCTTCTGCCAAGTTAATAGGAGAGATTATATTGAATCAGTATTTTCATACCAGAAAATCAGGCCAAACTGAAGAGATTTGATACCTTACACAGGCAATGTCTCTTTTCCATCTTTGTAACCCAATATTGTGAGAACCCAGGCTTACCCAAATAGAGGATTGGAACCAATTATAAATATATTTATTTTAAAGATATAATTCAGAGTGGAAACAAAAACTACTAGGTACCTAGTTATGAATTTGAAAAAAAAAAGACTGTATAAGCCATTTTTGGTAGGACATTTGTTTTAAGAAATGATTAAAAAACCAAAAGAAAGGCATGATTAGGTGGTGAGATATATCATATTCTGGATAAAAGAATTCAATATAAAAAATGTCTGTTCTCTCCTTTCTAGCCATACCAGGGAATACAGTCAATTCCAATAAGATAGTAAAAAAAAATTTATCAAAGAATTTGACAAATTCATTCCAAAGCTTGCATAGAAGAGGAAAAGTATAGGAATAACCAAGACCATTTTCAAAAAGGAGAAGAAAAACGACCTGCCTGTTTATTATCATAATAATATTCATAATAAAGCTGTAAAAATTAAAAGAATGTTTTTTTAAAAATAGTGTAGTAATGGTTCCTAAATAAAGAGACCAACAGAATAAAACAAAAGAAAATAAAAGCTCCCATGAGGCATTGATACAAGAAAATTAAAAGGATTTGAAATTTGTGAGGGAAGAATGATATTGGGATTTTTTGTTTTTTCTATGTGAAAAAAAGTAATCCATAATTCACATTCTAAAATATAACAAAACAAGGTAAAGAAAGCTTTACAAAAAAAGTAAAACTATAAAAGTATAGCCTTTACTACCTCAGAATATAGAATGATTTTTTAATAAAGAGATAAAGAAAAATGTAAAACCAGAAACAGATGTTGTTATCCAAAGTAATGATGAACACATTGAATTGCACCATGATTAAAAGCTTAAAACAACCACCACATGTTACTCTTATGGGTGAATGGCTCACCTTAGTAGTTCTGCTGATCTTGCTCAGGCTCATGCCTGTGTCTGCTGTCAACTTGTGGGTTGGCTGGGGGCCGCATGGTCTAGCATAGCTCCAATGGGACAATTCAGATCCAGTCCACATACCTTATCCTTCTGCAGGCTCATCAATTATGTTCTTGTGGTAGGGGAAGGGACCCAGGAAAGAAAGTGAAAATACTCAAGTGCTTTTCCAAAGCTCTACAGGGATCAAAAACCACCTGTACACAGCCAGAATCAGTGTAGGAAAACACTCCCAAGGTGTGTGCCTGCCAAGAAGTGTGAAAAATTTGCGACATTAATGGAACTCATTTATCATACATGCTTATAAATAGTCGAAGTTTTTCTTGTAGTTCGTTTGATGAAATTTACTAACCTGGTCAATTTCAAAAACAAAGCAACCCCTATATTATTATTAAATTGGTAACTCTATATTATTTGTGGTGCAAACTACATTCTTCAGTCAGTCCTTAGACTCTTATCTTTTCTGCCCCAGTTGTCAATGATGGAAGTTCTAAGGTGACTTTACTCCCCTTCACAGCTCAAGTCCACTCCATTGGCAATCAGACGTCTGTAAGTGCTCCTAACTATAGAACAGAGCAATCCAGAGCATTTGGCCTTGCTGTGTTGGAGGGGTTCTGGCTGCCAATAGAGGCTGCTATCTCCTCATCTTGAAGCAACCATGAGTAGGAAGGAGACACCTTGACTGGTACTAGATTTTGCTCAAAGTAGACTGACCTTGGGAAGGAGAGTTGGTGTTCTCCTAGCTTCTTACCCAAACACTCTTTTCCCAGAGCGATGGAGAGACAGATGTGCTCTTGGCTGCTATTTGATGGACATTGAGATTGCCGTGGAAGGGTTTCTAGGTTCTGCCATGGCTTCTGTTGATAGTCTCTGCAGAAGAATGTTATGTAGGCAAATGAGATGCTATCCACACTAGTGAAAGGGTCCTTGCTGGTTGGGGACAAACCTGCTGAGGAGAGACCCCTGTTCTGCTGCTACTCTCAAAGCCATAGCTGAGAACGTTCTTGGCTTGGCCAGATCAGTTGAGAAGAGACAAATTCAGGCTATTATAAATTCTAAGGCTCAAACCCTGTCAGTTTTTGCATTGGCTTCTTCCAGCTTGAGGAAGACCCAATTCTGTTCTTTAAAATAACTCTTAGCCCACAATCATAGACTTTCCCACCAATCCCCTGCTAGACTCTCATGTTGGAGCTGAACTTTGAATCCATTTCTCTGCAGGTTTATAACTTCCAACTTTTCTGTAGCCCTTCCTTGCTGCAGTTACTAAATGGTTGTCACTGTGATTCAGATTTGTGAATGAATCTCTCTAATTTTGGACCTCACTTAGCAGGAAGTAGTTGGATTTCCTCCTCCCAGGAGATCCAGGGCTCCTTATACAAATTGGTTTACCTCCTCCATCTGTGACTGGCTCTGACAACCAAGCAATTCCCTTCTTGCAGCACCTTCCTTTGACTGAGCATTAAAAATTTGTCTAAACGATCAAATTTAAAACAAGTCTTAAAAAAATAAAACCACTGTTATCACGTCAGGCTTTGGATTGGCAGAGAAAAGCAAGAGGCTGGCTCAAAGAAGGTTAGGTGTGTAACCTGCAGAGGGCTGGAAAGGTTTGATTCAGGTTGCCAAGTTAGCCCCATTGTAGATGTGGCCCTACATTTCCACCCATAAATCTGAGTTTCTCCTACATTCACTAAAAAACAGACATGGTGCATAATAATACATATACATGAATACATACAAATAATATATCACCAAGATTAGTGCATTCATGAACAGTCCTTTACTCAGTCCCACCTCAAGCCAGGCACCATGCCAAGTACTGGGGACAGGAAGACAAACATGACAGGACTGTTGTTCTTGACCTCCTGTACAATTTTAGGCAGGAAAGGCTGTAGAATAAAAATGTGAATTCTGCCATGAGTATATTGTTTCTAATTTTACACAAATATAAACACACATTGTTCATCATGGGAGCTCAGAATAAGAACGTGGGTAATTTGTGTGCAATTCACAAAGCTAACACAGTTTGTAGACCTACAGGGATCTTTTTAAAATAAAAGTTTCAGAACGGAATTTATCAGGAGCAGTCCTATTGCATACTTGGAAGAGATAACCAAGGTTAGTCAGTTCCTGGCTTTTTCTTTTGATATAACTCAGATGACTGTGATTTTGCCAAACTTATAAATAGCCGACAGCCTTGAAACACATTTTCTTTATCATGATGTGTAAGTTTTATATCTTCTACTTTGGTAAACTTTATAAATACCAACTAGAAGCAGCCATTCTGGAGAAAAGGCATGTACCCAAGTTTAACAGAGATGCCTGCCTCTGGGTCCTCCCTGACTGTGTCTTCTTTAAGTTTTATTTCTGGAAATTCTCCTTATGCATAATTATTAATTAATGGAATGTCCTTTCAACTTATGTCTGCATTCAGAACTAAAATGATTATTGTGTAATTTCTCCCTCTTTGTCCCCTTAATGATCTTACTCTGAGCCAAGTTTGGCAACTATAGAAACAATTAGGCATTAGGACATCATTTTACTTTCAATAATTTCAAATATAGGATGATACCAATTTCTATAATTCATACTCAGATCTGAGGTAAAAAAAAAAAAAAGGCGGAGTACGAGAGAGAGAAATTGAAAGAGAGAGAGAGAAAAGGAACAAATGAATTTCCTATCTAGATTCCAAAGGTAGGAAGAGACTTAAATCTTTGGTATAGTATTAGGAAATAACTTTTCTTCCCACACATTAAAGTGGCCCTTGATATATGGAAAGAATCCATTGTCATTATTTTAAAGGACTGAAGCTCAACAGTATATTTAAAAGCGTATATCTAACACACACAGAGAGTATGAGACATTAAAAAAGAATGCAAGTCATAAGACAATATTTGAGGAATAGATTTCAAACATCTAAAGAATTGGGCACTGTATCAGTCAGTTCCCAACAATTGATCACTCCTTTGGCAAAAAAAAAAAAAAAAAAAAAAAGTTTAAAAACAAAACAAAACAAGGCTGAGGTGACCCAACCATGGGCAACTATCCATGGTCAAGAGGAGCAGTAACTCTTAGGATGCTAAATAGTAGATCTGGCCTACATTTTTAGAGGGTTTTAAATACATGGTTTGATATTTCATGAAAAGGCCTTTAAAAATGCATATGATAATTTTCCAGGATTAAAATAAAGATAATCACTGATTGTTTTTATGTTTATCCTAGCAAGCAATAAGATTGCCGGGAATTAAGTCTTTACCCAGGATAAATTTTGTCATCAAAAGACATTCTTTTATTATACAAAGATGTAAAAATAAACCTTCAATGGAAAAAATGGAGTCCTAGGTCCACTTTTGAAAACTGTCAATTTTCTAGTTAGTTACCAGGCCCTGTCTGTTTCTGCTGGAGGACACAGGTCATGAACTCCTTTTGATTCTCAGAGAATTCAAGCTGCTGCATTCCTGTGTCTGTCCAGCCCCAGGAGACCACTGACAGAAGTCAGAATCATGAACGGAGGGTTATCAGGAGCCTTAAACACTGGGGGGAGAAAAAATCTGATGTCAGGAGCATACATATCTTTCCTGCTTTCTGGAAATGCCTTGTCTGATCTCCCATGGGCAAAGCCTGGGAGGAGTCGGAGCAATAGGATCTTTTAAATTTTTTTAGTATAAGTAACACTTCCAATTAATTTAGTCATTTATATTCTCCCATGGCTTTGAAATTAATTTAATTTTATTCATTTTTATTATATGGATTAATGCACAGATTATATTACTACATTTTGTGATTAAAATAGCAAATAAAACAAAAGTGCTTTTGAATAGAGTATTGGGAAAAAAAAACCCTCGGTTTTCCCTTCTCTATGTCTCCTGTTTTACACAGCTGACACTTTACTTCTGACACTTCCGGTCACAAATACATGGCAGTCTTTCTGCTTACCGAGCAATTCTCCACAACATCAGCTGGTGTCCTACAATTTAACTCCATTATGACACTATCTACCTGGAGATAAGGGCTCAGTCCCCCAGGACTGTTCTCAGTCCTGCAGATGCCAATCATATGTAGTAGGTCCCCAGGTTGTCCAAAACTTCTGGCTGATTTGGCTACAAATAGGAGGTTCTCAGGACTTCCTCCCCTCCCCCAGTTGGGTTTGATTAATTTACTAGAATGGCTCCCAGAACTCAGGGAAACACTTATGTTTATGAGTTTATTAAAGGATATGATAAAAGATACGTATGAACACCCAGAGGAAGAGATACATAAAGCAAGATCTGGGAGGATCCTGAGCTCAGGAGTTCTCCGAACACCACACTGCTGGGATTTCAAGGAAGCATCCCCCTGTAGGCATGTTTGATTATTCATCCTTTTCTTTTTTTTTAAGATTTTATTTATTTATTTGACACACAGAGAGAGAGAGATCAAAAGTAGGCAGAGAGGCAAGCAGAGAGAGAGAGGAGGAAGCAGGCTCCCTGCTGAGCAGAGAGCCCGATGCGGGGCTCGATCCCAGAACCCTGAGATCATGACCTGAGCCTAAGGCAGAGGCTTTAACCCACTGAGCCACCCGGGGCCCCCAGTTATTAATTGTACTTCCAAACTTTCTTCCTTCTCAAGAGAATGGGAAGCAGGGCTGAAAATTCCAAGCTTTTAAGCATGGCGTTTTCTTTCTGGTGACTGTCCCTTATCCAAGACTATCCAGGAGCCGACCCAGAGCTGCCTCATTAAAACAAAAGACATTTCTATCACCTAGGAACTTCTGAGGATTTGGGGAACTGTGGTCAAAGGCCAAATATTCAAACAAAAAATGCTCCTAATGCTCTTATCACTTAGGAATTTACAACGGTTTTAGAAGCTCGGTATCAGAAACTGAAGGCAGAGACCAATATAAATATTACATGCATAGTTGTATATATATTCTTGTTATTATAATAAATCGCAATATCACGAATAGCCACCAACCCCAGCCCCTTCAGAGTCTATCCCGACATCTCTTTTGTTTTTTGTATATATGGGCATGTGAATGTGTGTGGATACAAAAGTGTAAGTAACGAGGGCAGTTTAACATATTTTTATTTAGTTAATGGCCATTTACATTTCCTTTTCTCTAAATTTCCTATATAAGAACTTAGAGAAATATACACTTGGGCATATATGGGGATCTGCGGTATAAGAATGGTTTCATAGGGTTATATTACTACTATATGTGTCACATAGAAATGTTTTAGAGATCCTTCCTTGTCAGAACATACAGAACTTCTAATTTCTTTTGAACTACCATATACACTTATTCCATAGGAGAGAACCAACGGCTTTATTTAACCATTCCTTTTGTGTGCCTCTCTGCAAAACTGTCATATTTTTTTTTTCAGCATCACCAGAAGCAGAATTGTTCAGTTAAAGGGGATACAAATTTTAATTTTTAGGAAACCCTGCCAAATTCTCCTCCAAAATGGCTGTGCTAAATTATTCTCACCAGTCATGCATGAAAGTTAATGTATCTCCTACCCTTGCCAACACTTGGGGTTAACAAATATTTCGATTTTTGCCAAGTTGATGCAAATCGTTACATCAAATTTGTTTGAATTTTCAGTGTCCTGGGTAATGAGTGCAGTTGAACATATTTTCCATGTAGTTATTGGTCAGTTCTACTTCTTGCCTTTGAATTTTATGTTTACGAAAGAACAAATGCAGTGTTTTGTTTTGTTTTTTAAAGCTTCCCCCCGCCCCCGCCAAGATTTTATTTATCTATTAGAAAGAGGACACAGTGAGAGAGGAAACACAAGCAGGGGGAGTGGGAGAGGGAGAAGCATGTTTTCTGCTGAGCAGGGAGCCCGATGCAGGGCTGATCCCAGGACCCTGAGCTCATGACCCGAGCCAAAGGCAGACCCTAATGACTGAGCCACCCAGGCATCCCAAAATGCAGTGGTTTTGTTGAAGTTTATCATAGTGTTCATCTTTTAGCTACATGTTATAAAAGTGCTTTCTCGCTGAAGTAAAAGTTGTTTATATATGCTGGAAATCTATTGAATTTGTGTTAAAAATGGTTTCCTCTATTTTACTACTTGTCTTTCAACTATAATAATGATATATCTTATAATTATTTTAATAATTAACTTTAAAATTATATGGTTAAAATTTATTATCAAATTTTTTGCCTGTAACATTTTCAGGACTTTCCCAAACTCATAAACATATTCCCTCATTTCTGTTTATATATTTAGATTTTACTCCATCTGGAATTAATTTCTGTGAGTGGTGGGTGGGAGATAAGGTTTGAATTTTATTTTTTCTGGTGGGAAAAACTATTGTCCCAATGTCATTTAGTGAATGTTTCATTTCCTCACTGATAAGAGATGCCACCTAATTTATATATGGAATTCTCATAGATTTACATAATATGAGCTCTTGTCTCTCTAGTTTGTCACATCTAAATTTAAAAAATTATGCCACTTAGAGGGGTTCCTGGCTGGCTCAGTCAGAAAAACATGCAGCTCTTGATCTTGGGGTTGTAAGTCTGAGCCCCACATTGAGTGGATAGATCACTAAAAAAAATAAACTTAAAAATAGTAAAAGTAGGGGCACCTGGTGACTCAGTCAGTTAAGTGGCTGACTCTTGGTTTTGCTCAGGTCATGATCTCAGGGTCCTAAGATCCAGCCGCTCTGTGTCTGGCTCTACACTCAGTAGGGAATCTGCTTGTGGATTCCCCCTCTCCCTTTGCCTCTGCCCCTCCCCCTGCTGGTGCCCCCCCCTCAAATAAATAAATAAGTAAATCCTTTAAAAAAGTAAAAATAATAAAAATAAAAATTATGTCACAAATATCAGGAATTTATTATTGGCAACAATGAATTATGATCTTCATTTATCCAGCAATATTTATTGAGGACCAATAATGTACCAATCATACCATTCTAGGCCCTGGGAGAAATCAGTGAACCAAACAGCATAAGTGCCTGCACTCATGGCTCTTCTGTTCCATGTTGGGCATGGGAGTGAGGTGGGCATTGGAGAACACCACATGTCCAATGGTACAGCTGATCTGTAAGATGTAAAGCTTAAAAACATTTGACTTTGGGGCGCCTAGGTGTCTCAGTAGGTTAAAGCCTCTGCCTTCGGCTCAGGTCATGATCCCAAGGTCCTGGGATTGAGCCCCTCGTTGGGCTCCCTGCCCAACAGGAAGCCTGCTTCTCCCTCACTCACTCCCCCAGCTTGTGTTCCCTCCCTCGATCTCTCTCTCCCTGTCAAGTAAATAAATAAATAATCTTTTTTAAAAAATGTAGACTTTTTTCCCTAAAAAAAAAATCTCAAGTATATGTAGGGAAATGAGACATAAATAATCAAAAAGATATGATATAAATAGATAAAATCAATAGTCAATAAGATGCTTTGGGATAGTATAGCATTAATTTTCAAATTAATAAGAGAAGCTATAAAAACCATGGCAGTTTGAGGGACCATGATGTGGAAAGACTGAGCAAGACTCTGCATGTAGCAATGGGGATGCAAATAAGTAGACACAAAGGGAAGGGCATTTTTGATCAAGGAAGTTTCTCATTTCCTTAGGTCAGTTTTACTGAAATGAAAGGAGTCTGTGTCATTGCAGAATAGACTGGAAAAGCACTACAGAGAGAGTTCTGAAAGGGCTTTAAATAACTAAAAATTTTTATTGTATATGTCTCCCAACCAAATGTACATATGTCTCCCAACCAGACGGCAGGGGCGACCCCAAGGAGGAGGGTGGTGGTGCAGAGGTGAAAGGTTTCACCCAGGGTAGAACAAAGGAGATAAAAGTTCATTGAATACACTGCAAGGGAGTGATGAGCAGGACAGCAAAGCACAGACTGTCCGTCATGAGGCTGTGGTGGTAGAGAGCTGTCATTTAAGGGGGAAAGGTGAGGAGATATGGGAGTATCTCCCATATCTTTGGACTTTCCCTTTTTTGGTACTTGTGCCCAGTTGCAAACAGCCCATTGGGTACCTAGTGCTTATGGATGTTTTGAGGTGGGTTGCCTAATGGGCCCGTTGTATTCAGCCAGGTGGTGGGAGTCACCATGGCCCCTCTACCTTACTCCGGTTTCCATAGTTCAAGCTGGTTACCTAAAATCGGCCTCTACATTATACGCATCAAAGGAAGGCAAAGGGAAAATTTTAAGCAAAATAAGGACATGGTTAACGTGTGGTTTCAAGAAACTGATGCTCCTGGAAACCTCAAAGGCAGGACTGCCCTCGACAAAAATCTGTCTTCTTAACCTCAGTGCTCCTTGTGGAGTTCCCTCTTCTCCCCAAGTACTCAGTGTCATTGTGTTGACCTTTTCTCCTGTGGTAATGTCCTTTTATATTCTGGATACCTCAGAAATACTAAATATTGTTCTCTACTCTTCAACCCCCAAAGAAAAATGAAATAGCCTTTACCATATGCGCCTTGAATCTAAAGATGATTTATATTCCTGGATTATCACGGCTGTTCCAGAACAGAACTCTCCTGTGAAATAATTTGCATTTAACATAATTTGCTGGAGGGGATCAGGAGATGGAATACCCTTTACTAGAAAGTATGTGAAAATTTAAGATTCTGGGGCAATGTAAGAAAGCCATGTTTTGTCTCAGGAAAACTTTCAGGTTCATGTTCTAGCCTCTAAAATAGCCCCCAGCACCTGGGTGGCTCAGATGGTTAAGGGTCTGCCTTTGGCTCCAGTCACATGATTCCAGGGTCTTGGGACCAAACCTGGAAGGGGTCCGGATGTCCCTCCTCACCTGGGAGTCTGCTTCTCTCTCTCCCTCTGCCTCTCCCCTGTTTGTGCTCTGTCTCTCTCCCAAATGAATAAATTTTTTTTTTTAAATCTTTGAAATGGCTCCCAATGGTCCCCGCCCACTCTGGGTTCCCATGCCTTATGTAATCACCTTATTCTTGAGTGTAGGCTGGACTTAATGACTTGCTTCTAGAAAACAGGATATGGCAAAGGTGACGGGATACTACTTCCAAGATTAGGTTACAAAAGACTGGCTTTCCTCTTGCTTGTTCTCTCTGACTCTCTTTTTCTTACTTTAATGCAAGCCAATGCCACATTCTAAACTGCCCTATAGAGAGGCCACATGACAAAGAACTCAAGGAGACCTCTTAGTCCAGCAGCCTGTGAGGAACTGAATCCTGTCCACAATCACATGGGCAAACTCTCCCCCAGTAGCGCCTTGAGTTGACTCCAGCCTAACACCATCACAGCAACCTTGGGGGAAACCTTGAGCTAGAAGATCCCGGCTAAGTCACACCTAGTTTCCTGATCTACAGATTCTGTGAGGTCATCAACAATCATGTTGGTTGTTCTAAGCTGCTAAATTTGGGGTAATTCGTTATGTTGCATAGATAACTAATATAGGCCACCTCGCAACAGAACATGCTGCATTATAAGGAATCTCAGAATCTTAGAATTGGGAGTTATTTGGCAATCAGCTATCTCCATGTCCCATTAGACGTTTGAGACCCTCCTAATATTCCTGCTAGTGATAGTCAAGTCAAACTTGCACAACTCCATATTCTCAACATTTTAATACAGCGCATTTTCAGTTGGGCGTGGAAATTCCTGCCATGATAGTCACTTCAGAATGATGAACTCCCGGGGTGCCTGGGTGGCTCAATGGGTTAAAGCCTCTTCCTTTAGCTTCCTTTAGCTCAGGTCATGATCCCAGGATCCTGGGATGGAGCCCTGCATCAGGCTCTTTGCTCAGCAGGGAGTCTGCTTAAAAAAAAAAAAACAAGGGGCGCCTGGGTGGCTCGGTGGGTTAAAGCCTCTGCCTTCGGCTCAGGTCATGATCCCAGGGTCCTGGGATCAAGCCCCGCATCGGGCTTTAGCCCCACATGGGGCTCTCTGCTCAGCGGGGAGCCTGCTTCCTCCCTCTCTCTCTCTGCCTGCTTCTCTGCTACTTGTCATCTCTGTCTATCAAATAAATAAAATCTTAAAAAAAAAAAAAGACCTATGTCCAAAATGATGAACTCCCATGTTTCTGTGACCAGCTATCATTAATACCGATTTCTCATTTGGAAATAAGGAAAATTACATTGTTGCCTAAGACTGATTAAAAAAAAAAAAAAGCATGTTATTGAGGGAAAGGTTACGTGTTTGGTCTGATGAGTCTTTCTGTGGCCAAGTTCCCTATAGAGAGCCCGTCATCTCAGAAAAGTTAAATGGAAAATGGGCAGGCGTACAATAGGGCTCAGGAACTGTAACAAAGAATGAAAAATAAGTTATCACGAGAGTTGTACTAAATACCCAAGGACAGTTTTGGGTTTGTTTTTTTTTTCCTAAGATAAAACATGGGACAAATTGCATAGATACATCAATGATTTGGCTTCTTTGGGAAGGAAATCTGTACAGTGATAATCCAACTCATAAAATACTTTATGAACTTCTCTTCCTTAATAACAAGTCTGGCACAGCTATAGTGGGTCTTGAGCTTGGCATCATTTCCCAAGGACGCCCCTAACAAATGGAAGTCATACACCCCGAAGTGGTGAAGCAATGCATTCAATCGCAGCTGTGACAGACTCCGGAAGATAATTGAACTGGCAATGAAAACTTTTTAAAAAGCTGCATTCCTGCATGATTTATGCAACCACAAAGATTGAGAGCCAGCTCGAATCCCCTTGGGACTCACCCCTGCATTGTGAAGGCTGCTTAGAGCAAACACCTGCTGCTCTCTGCCTGGGAGCTTGAATTCTGACCCATGCCCAGAGCAAACAGAAAATGCCAGAGGGAGGATAATGCTCTGGATGCAAACTCCAACCAATGTTGGGGCAGAGGTTGAACCACAGAGACCCAACCTTTCTTTCCAGTCTGTTGTCATAACTTGTATGCATGTTCTACATCGTCTCTTCGAGTTCACCAGCTGAATTTAAGCTGCAGATGGACCATACTGGTAACTTGCTTGATAATGTAACCAGGAGGGTCTAATTTCTCTTTCCTAGGTTAGTTTCCTACTCCACCACTAGTGTTTCCTTAGATCACTTCTTTTTTTTTTTTTTATTCAATTATTTAACATATGGTATATTATTCGTTTCAGAGGTAGAGTTCAGTGATGCATTAGTTTTATGTAATACCCAGTGCTCATTACATCATCACCCTCCTTAATGCCCATCACCATGTTAACCCATCCTCTCAACCCAACTCCCCTCCAGAAGCCCTCAGTTTGTTTCCCATGATTAAGAATCTCTTATGGTTTGTCTCCTCCTCTGATTTCATCTTGTCTTATTTTTCCCTCCATTCTCCTATGCTCCTCTGTTTTGTTTCTTAAATTCCACATATGAGTGAGATCATATGATAATTGTCTTTCTCTGATTGACTTATTTAGCTTAGCATAATACCCTCCAGTTCCATTCACATCATTGCAGATGGGAAAATTTCATTTTTTGCTGGCTGAGTAATATCTCATTGTGTATATTACATACATCAAAAATAATATATAATATGATATACTATTATATATGTATGTATATATCCCCCACATCTTTATCCATTCATCTGTTGGTGGACATCTGTGTTTTTTCCATAGTTTGGCTATTGTGGACATTGCTGCTATAAACATTGGGGTGCAGGTACCCCTTAGGATCAATACATTTGTATCTTGGGGGTAAATCCGGAGATCGCTTCTAAAAACTACCAGTGCCTCAGGGGTCACCCAGACAAAGTATCTGGCCCTGAATCCATGTTTCAGTTCAGTTGCTAGCTGCTTTCAAATTATGTCTGAGAAATCCAACCTCAGACAACCGATTTGGCAGTTGCATATTTTAATCAGCTTTTACATGCTGAAAGAATTTGGGGGAGTTTTTATCCACTGAAATGCTTAACACTAGAACACGCAAAATCCAGTAAATTTTCTAGATTTAAGAACCAAAACCAGACCTGGGGCATCATCTTAATGTTTTTATCTACTGTTGTTACATTTTTTCCTTCCCTATCTACAATTTTGGGGTTACGCCAGCAGTCTATCTACTTTTATTACAACAGAGATTTCAGACATGTTCTCCAAACTTTCATGAAATAGAAGATAAAATAGAGTATTCCTCAAACCAAGAAAAGACAATGGATTCATAAAGAAAGATTCACAATACAATAATAATCATAACTTATGAATATTTAGTGTGTGTCAGGAAATGTGTTCTGTGTTCAAAATAATCTTAAAATTTAAGTATTGTTTTCCTTGTGATTTTTTTTGTCTCTTCTAACACAAAAACTGTACCTATTTACAGTATTCTTTTTATAATTCTGGACCTATGTATACACCCATGAAACCATAACCACAATCCAAGGAGTGAATATCATGTCCATAACCCTTTCCTCATGATTTTTTATAATCCTTCTCTATTCCTTACTTCTTCTCCCTTTGCCTTCCTCAGGAAACCATCACTATAGATGAGTTTGTCTTTCCTAGAATCCTAGGAAAATGAAATAATACGTTTACTCTTTTGTTGTCTGGTTTCTTTCCCTCATAATTATTTTATGCTACATCCATATTGTGTACATCTATAATTCATTCCCTTTTACTGGTAACTTTATTCCATTGTACGGACATTCTACAGTTTGTTTATCCATTCATCTGTTGAAAGATGTTTGCGTTCTTTCCAGCTTTTCACTACTACAAATGTGAACATTCATGTACAATACCTTGCACGGATATATGTTTTCCTATCTCTCAGGTAAATACTTTGGGGTGGAATGAATGGATTCCACTCCTAAGTATTTGTCAAAAAGTGTATGTCACATTTTAAGAAATGGCTATTCCACATCCTTACCAGCATTTGGTACTGTTATTTTTATTTTTAGCAATTCTTAAAAGCATGGTGCTTAGCTTTTTTTTTTTCTTAAGATTTTTAAAATTTATTTATTTGTCAGAGAGAGAGCACAAGCAGGGAGAATGGGAGGCAGAGGAAGAAGATGGCTCCCCACTGAGCAGGGAGCCCCATGTGGGGCTCCATCCCAGGACCCTGGGATCATGACCCGAGCCAAAGGTAGAACTTAACCACTGAGCCACCTAGGTGTTCTTGTGGTGCCGGAGTTTTAATTTGCATTTCTCTAATAACTAATGATATTGAGCATCTTTTCATGTGCTTATTTGTCCTCTGTATATCTTCTCTGGTGAAAGGTCTGTTCAAATAATTTCCCCTCTTTTTTATTTGGTTTGGTGTTTTCTTTTTGAGTTTGAGAGTTATTTACTTATTTTGGATACAAATCCTTCATCAGATACATATAACTGGCCAAGTTTTTCTGACAGTCTGTGGTTCATCTTTTCATTCCCTTAACACTGTCCTCTAAACAAAATAATCCTTAATTTTGGTGAACTCTAAGTTATCAGTGTTTTCCTTTATGAATTATGCTTTAAGCATTTTATGTCAAAACTCTTTGCCTGACCAAGAATCACAAAGATTTTCTCCTAGAAGTTGTAACGCTTTTAACTTTACCATTGATGTGTACAACTCATTTTGTGTTAATGTTCTATGTGGTAAGAGAACGCATCAAAGTTTATTCCTGGCTTGTATATCTGATTGAGTCATCACCATTCGTTAAAAAGTCTATCCTTTCTCTACTGATCTGTGTTTGCACTTGTTCCTAAAATCAGCTGTTAATAGGTGTGTGAGTCTCTTTAAGTTAGCTGATTGTGTTTTTTAAATCTTCTCTATTGCTTTTGGCTTTCCGTCCTCTTGTTCTATCATTGTCTGAGAGAGATATAGTGAAAACTTGGACTATGATTTGGATCTGTCACTTTTTTTTACTGCCATTCTATCAGTTTTCACTCACGTATGTATGTTCAAACTCTTTTTATTGGGTGCCTAAACAATTAAGGTTATTATATCCTCTTGAGGGACTGACCTTTTTATTATTATACAATGATCTTATACCTATAACGTTGTTTACTCTAAAATCTCCTTTGTGTGATATTAATATAGACTCTCCAGTTTTCCTTCAGTTTTCCTTTGCTTAGGACTGGCATGGCATATTCCTCGTCATCCTCCTACTTAAAACCTGTTATTTCATATTAAATTATATTTTGTTTCCTGTATACAACACATAGTTGAGTCTTGATTTTTTTCAATCTAATGCTCTGTGCCTTTACATTAGAGCTTTTAATAATTTGCATTAAGGGGCACCTGGGTGGCTCAGTGGTTAAGCGTCTGCCTTCGGCTCAGATCACGAACCCAGGCTCCTAGGATGGAGTTCCCCATCGGGCTCCCTGCTCCGTGGGAAGCCTGCTTCTCCTTTTCCCACTCCCCCAGCTTGTGTTCCCTCTCTCCCTGCCAAAAAAAAAAAAAAAAAAAAAAATGCATTTAATGTGATGACTTGTTATACGACTCTCATCTAGCTATTTGTTTTCCATTTGTCTCTTCTGTGCTTTGCTCCTTTTTTTCTCCCCTTTGTTTGGATAAATTGAGCACTTATTTTTTTACTGTGTTTTATCTATTTTGTTGGCTTATCATTTATAACTTCTTGTTTTGTTTGCTTAGTAATCTCTTTCTGATTTATAGCATGAATCTTCAAAGTGTCTCATTCTGCTATCAGTTGTTATTACACCGCTTAGAGAGCTGAAGAATCTTAAATAGTATGTTTCCATCTCTCCACTCCCAGATTTTATGATTGTTGCCATACGCATTTATGCATATATCTGTTGTAAACCTTACCTTACATTGTGATTATTTTTTATCTAAACAGTAAATAATCTTTTAAAGAAATTTCAATAATAAAGCAAAATGATGCCTATCTATTTACCCATGTAGTTACTATTTTTAGTGCTCTTTATTCCTTTGTGTAGATCTAGATTTCTGTCTGGTATCATTTTTCATTTGTCCAAAGGAATTCCACTAAGATTTCTTATGGCATCAGTCTGTTGGAGGTGAATTCTTTCAGCTTTTATATATTTAAAAAAAAAAAAACACAGGGAGCATCTTTATCAGTTTGTCTTGTGTATACATAAAATTATGTAGTGAACTAGTCTATATGTTTCCCAATCCACAAAAGGCTGATAAGCCCAGAAGTGACATCTTACAATCTTTTTCCAGCGCTACGATTCTATCTTATGAATTCTAACCATTTCTCACGGATGGCTGGCAGGTAATACTCTGCATTTGGCAGCCGAGAAAATGTTTATTGCAAACCTTGAAGTGGGAAAAAAATGCTGAAATGGTTTCCCTTCTTCCTCCATATCTGCCTCCATCCTGCTAGAGAGCCTGGCCTAGTGCCTAGGATGGAGTAACTCCCTAATAAATTGGCACCTTGTTTCTATGAATGAAAACTCTTTGGGGATAAAAATATTACGGAGGGAGAGAATAATGTGGCATTTGAGAGAAAGGAAAGGAAGGAATGAGGGAGGGCAGTGTGGCGTGGCACTCAGAAACATTTTCATCCACATGGGAATAGGAAGATAGGTAGAAGGTATGGATAATACAATGAAGAACATAAGCCATTCAATTTTCCTGCAGATCAAGGTCAAGTTAACAGCATCTCCAAAGGCAAAGTGACGAAGGGCTCATTAAGCGCCACTTACCACCATTTCAATTAACACATTGGAACAACCTCTACATTCAAAGAGGGTTTTGAGACTACTGAATCAAGAAAAGAAATGCAAGTCTGAAGGTTTCAACAGGATTGGGGGATAAGGGAGAGTAGAAATATATGTTAAAGGTAAATATTTGAGGATAAATAAGTCAGGTTTGGAAGACAAATGTCTCCCCCACTATAACGTTTCCTCATTTTTGGTTATTCTGTGCTGACTCTAGTGACTTTATTCTAATTTGCTTACTAATGCTTCAAACCTAAAAAAAAAATGTTTGTTTTTGGTTTTGTTTTTGTTTTTTTGCTGGGGCTCCTGGGTGGATCAGTTGATTAAGCATCTGCCTTTGGCTCAGGTCCTGATCCCAGGATCCTGACATAGAGCGCCCCCGTCAGGCTCCTTATCCAGTAGGGAGTTTGCTTAGCCCCCTGCCCCCTTTGCCACCCACCTCAAGCTTATGCATGCGCTGCTCTCTCTCTCTGAAATAAACAAATAAAATCTTAAAAATTTGTTTTGCCTATTTAATGTCATTGAAACAGGAATTGGGTCTATAAAAAGCTACAAATATTCAACGAACTATTTATATGCTTAATCACACATTTTATACAGTGAATATAAACCTCCTCTTTATCCTTTCAAAAAAATACTTATCTTCCAATATCTCATATAATCATCTCTCATGAAATTATTCATTTGAGATGTGCTCTTTTCTTTTGTAATTTACTAGTATTTTTGTGTCCAAGCCCACCATACTGCATTCATTTTCACTCACCTCTGTAGTCCCCTTCTGTTTTTTCCTCACTTTTCAGACAACAGATGTATGATGATTGCAAGTGTTGGGTTGTTAATCTGCAACTTTCAGAAGACACGGTTCCTTAGACATTCTTCATATTTCATGACAGGCCACAGCAATGTACATTTAGGAATGAAATGGAAAGAATTGAGTAGTCCACTTGTGCAGGATATTTCTTTGGTTGCAAAAATTATTCTGGAGAAATTACATTTTTCTTCCTCCTTCTTATCATTTAATAGCATGCTTTGAAGTGCATACACCTTCAGGGAGATATGCTGTCTCTCCAATGGGGTTGCTGACCCTTCTCATCAAACCCTCATGGACCCTTTACCTAGACCTAGTTTTTTTTCATACATGTATTTAACTTTGAATTGGAAAATAAATGGTATCCAGGGCTGAGTGACTTCACAAACAAATGATGCATGGAAATTGCATAGCAATCTACTCTCTTGAATTGTCTTACAAAATTGGTTTAATGAGATGGAGAGGACAATTAACTTTTCCCAATGATCATTTCTCTGATTCAACATTCAGTTGCTGAGTGTCAAGGAGAGCTCCACAAATCATCCAGGGGTCAACAATTAAATGCCATGACCGGGATTTTAATGATCTCACTTTCTCTTTTTGAAACGAATTTCAATGTTTATTTAACATGCCATCTTCCATTTCAAAATATCAGCCTATGGAAAGTACCTCTCCTTTGCTACAAAAACACAGGGGAAAATCTCTTTTCAAAATCTGAGGGCTTCAGCGAACTTCTATATCTTTATGTAGACCAGGAAAACCACAGCCGAAGAACATGGTGTAGGGATCAAGAGAAATGATCTGAATTATGGTTCTTCCCTACCTGGATATGGAATATTGGACAAATTGCATAGTCTCCGGTCCTTTCCTGTAGAAGGGGAATGATATCAGCTATTTTTTTATAGAATGGGAAAGAGGGCCACATGGATTAACATATGTAAACTGCCTGACAGCAAATACCGATTCCTTCTTTTCATGTGAAAACACAACACTGTGAGTTTGAATCTTGCTCATTGCTAGAGGTAGAAGAATCAGGGTAATGTCAAAATTCACCCTCCAGGAATCATGGCTTGCAGTGATGGGGGGACCAATTTAATATTATAAGCAACCCTGTTCTCTCCCGGCAGATTTTTTTCCCCCAAGAAACTTGCAAAATTCATCTTAGTATTTCTCAACTCATCACAGTCTTAAAGGCAACTAACTGCTATGAGATATGTAGGAAAACTTAATGACATATCCAGAGCCCAGCAGATACTTTGACTCTGCCTGCCTACTCTAGAAGTGTGCTCTGATTCAACTCTCTTTTGGTTTGTGGATGAAACAACACCTTCTCCTCCAAATCTGTAATATCCAACATTGTGTTCTGCAAGTGCTCTTCAGTAAAAATAATGATGCATACCATCTTTAAAACACACTGACAAGTGATATGTATGCACTTCCATATGAATGCACTTCACACATTTGAAAACACAGATGAAATGAATGGAAACACAAGCTTTAATACAGTCTTGCCATGTCCCGAAAGATCGTCTTGTGCCTGGCATGGTGTGCATTCCATTTGAGACTGGATGTCATTCCTGTTGGAACCTGTGTGATGGTAGGGAAGGAAGGAGGCAGAGCAGTTGACGCTAGAGACTAGCATTGTTTTGTGTTGGCCATATTTGTGGTGTGACAGATTCTCCTGATCTCATTTTATGGGCAGCTGAGTCAGCTTCCTTTACTTTGCCAACAAGGACTGGAGGAAACTGGACTCTTGGCTGAGGGCCAGCCAACGCTTTTGCTAGCTTAATGCTTTCATAACCAAACATTACATTGTGTCCTTTGAGATTTACAAAACTGGCTTGAATCCCTACCCCGAGTCCTGTGCAAATTTTCTTGCCCACTCTAAGATCTCCACAAGTTCCAGGAAGGGTTTATATCCCATAGTTACCTCTCCCTTCACTCCCTTATTCTTGTAAAATTCTCTATCTGGTTTATCCTTGCCATCCTGCAGGGGTTCTCTCTTCTCCCCTGGTGCCCACCCAAGGGAAGGACATGGGGCACTAGTGTAGTGTCCATAATTATAACAGCTAAGGAGAGGTGTTACATCACAGCATAGAGGAGCAGATGTTTACAATGAAATATTACTACCCTGTGATGTTTATTCTTATATCCCAGTCTTTATCTGTCTCTGAGTTCAATTTCCTTTTAGATGTCCCTGAGCTTCCACTGTGGTGATATGTCAATCTCTCTCAAAATTATGTACCCATCACCCAATATCTTGGACAATTTTTTCAAAGAGGTGAATTCCAGGACAAGGGGGGGGGGGCAACACCAGACCTATATGATGTACTTCACACAACAGTTGTTAATCCTTTTGCCACAATGTTGATGAACGATGTGTCACAAGCAATTTTGAAGTGTGAGGCAAGAAATTTTTTTACTATCATACTGTGAATAATATTTATTACTAAAGGAGAATAGATTTAAGGTTACTCCCATAATAATCATTTTTACTTCTTTGAGCTGTAATATGAATTCCAGAGTGGGAGAAGAAGAGGTAGACTTGTAATACGTGTACTGGGAAATGTGCCTGAAGTTGGTATACCCATGACAGCATGTCCCAAACATGAACACCACCACTGTGTTCTCTTCAGTGGGGAAATCTTGTGCCTCACTTATTTAGACCAATCAATCTCCAATGTGGGGTCCATACCCAGAGGAATGAGCAAGTTGACTGAGTGGGGCAAAAAAATATTGCAACTTATGTTGATGTTTATTTTGATCTCATGCTTTTCAATTTATCTCTTGCATGTGTGTAAGGGGCTCCTGCAGAATTATAAAACATAGCCTGACGTTCTTTGACACTTCTCTCATGAAAAGGTAGGTCCTTGTCCCCTTCCTTTCAACTTGAATTTACTTGCATCAGTAGAGTATGCCAGAAGGAAAACAATGTGACTTCCCAGACTAGGTCATAAAAGGCCATGCAGCTTTCACCTTGTTCACTGAAACAGTTGCCCTTGAAACTGGAGCCACCATATTAGAAGTTCAAACACCTGGAGTCCACTATGCTATGAGGGAACCCAAACTACAGATGTAAAAAGTCCCACTGGAGCCCAGCCTCATCACCAGACATGCGAGTAAAGAAGCCTTCAGATTCCAGACCTCCGCACGTGTTCCCACTACATATGCTTTTATGGTGTTCATATCTTGTTTTTGCCATTTTAGTGGACTTATTTCCAAGCCTATTTTTTCCTCATCTAGAAAACACCGAAACACCTACATCTGTAAACACCACACAAAGTTATTGGAAAAGTGGAAAATCGGTACAAATTCCCTCACAGTGTTTGACACATGGCAAGTTAGAACTTTCATAAAGTCTTCTCTGTTCCTGATCTTACCAACTTGATAATGTTTTGAGTTATTCTCTGTGAAATTATCTTCTACAATTAGCTGTGACAAGTAGAGTGTGTGATAGAGTGCTATGTGTCATCTTTTAAACCTGTGTGGTTTTAGTTGCAACCTCATAGACTAATTACAGAATTAAAAACCTATTAGTTCAAATAACTAGTTATGTCTGTCCTGCTTGCCTTTTGTAATCTAGGCAGCAACTTAACTTTGGGGGAAAGACATGCTTTTTTTAATAGACAGCTTTTTCAATAATTCAAGTGATTCCATTCCATTATAACAGGTGACATTTCTGGTGCTCATCAGCTGCTGTCACAGTCATGCTTTAGATAGTACACATCACCCATGAATGGATTTTTTGGATTTCTTTGTAAGAGATTCTACTTTTTTTTTTTTAAGTTTCCCTGGAAATGAGAATGAGATAACCGCCATTTAAAATTTTTGTTAATTTCTTTTTTTTTTAAAGATTTTATTTATTTATTAGTTAGAGAGAGAGAGAGAGAGTGAGCACAGGCAGACAGAGAGGCAGGCAGAGGCAGAGGGAGAAGCAGGCTCCCTGCCGAGCAAGGAGCCCGATGTGGGACTCGATCCCAGGATGCTGGGATCATGACCTGAGCCGAAGGCAGCCACTTAACCAACTGAGCCACCCAGGCGTCCCTAAAATTTTTGTTAATTTCTTATAAAAGTAATATATACATATAAAAACAAAAGTTCAAGTAAAATAGAGGAGTACGAATGAAAAGCAATTGCCTCCTTCCTTCTGAATCCCCAATTCTCAAGGAGAATCGCGTTTTTACCAATTTTAAGTCTTCTACTTGTTACTTCTATAATTCTAAATAATATGTTAATTCTTCTATTTTTCTTTGCAAACTTTAAACTGTTCATTGGCATTGATTAAGAAGAGTAACTTACCTCATTTCTACCCTGCCGTATTTATTTCCTTCCCTTTTCAACTTCTGTTACCTTTGTTTTAATTTTTAGTTAGTTCACTGGCTATCTTTGTAATTTCAAATAATACACTTATTATTTTCTTGCTCAATGTCCTTAGTGTTTTTGAATTTTCTTTGTAGTTAGCTGAGCTACATTCTCAAGTAGGATTTTTGGAAAATTTATTTGAATCTTTTCATGTCAGCAAACATCTTTCTTTATCCCTTTACTCACTTGATTGATAATTGGAATGAATATGGAATTTTTGTTCAAAGTAATTTTCTCTCTAAGCTTGGAAGGTATTGCTATATCATCTTCTGACATCTATTGTTACTGATGAGAAGTCTGATGTCACTCTCATTCTAACTTCTTAGGTAATCACCTTATTGATGTTTTTCTTCTTTGAAAGCCTTTAGGCTCTCTTTCTCTCTTTTTAATTGATTTCAGATATGCATATTTTTTCTTTTCCAAATCTCAGTGAGCCTTTTGGGCAGCAGACTTATTTTTAATTTGGCAATGGGAAATTTGTTGCTATGGTATCTGGGATTATTTCCACCAGTCCCCAACCCCCCACCCCCAATTTCTGTTCTCTCTTTCTGACACATCTATTAGGTGGATGTTACCCTTCTTTAGACTGACCCTTGATGAGTTTTAATTGTTCTTTACAATAATTTTCCTCTTTTTTCCTTTGTATTTGTGTTTTTAATCTTGGCATTTCATTTGTTCCCAACACAGAGTGTACTGAGTTTAACATAAGTCAGATCATGACATTCTACCTCAAACCCTAGAGTGGCTTCCCATTTTTCTGAGAGTAAAACAAAAATCTATGGAATAGCCAGTAGAATCACACTTGATTTGCCCCTGGTACTTCTCTGGCTTTAGCTTCTGCTACACTCACTCTTATTCATCCCAATCCAGCTACCCAGCCATTCTGCTCTACCTCTACCTCCCCTGGGCACATTCCTGCCTTAGAGAGTCTATGTAAACTGTTCCTTCTCCCTGGAACTCCCTTCCTAGGTACTCTCTTGACCCACTCTTTCAGCAGTCTCAGGTCTTTGCTTATGTTAAACTGATAGGAAAAGTAGGAAAAACTGGTCCTGATCATCCCATTTAAATTACAAAACCTTCCCCAACCCTAGACCCCCATATACTAGATGTCTGTTTTCATGCTCACTCACTTGTCTACTACTCTGATTTTTCACCCATTTATTACACTTGTATTTATTGTCTGTCCACAGCAGCTAGAGTCAGCTCTGAATGACAGGAGTCTGTGTCTGTTTCCACTAGTATAATCTAAGCACCTAGTAGTACATACTATCAGAATCAGGCACATAGTAGGTATTTAAGATTCAGTGACTAAATGAATAACTTTATGTCCTGGAAAATTAAATTATTGGTCTTCCTCCACTTTTCAATTCAACATATTATTCAGTAATTCTCTTTCAAATTTACATTAATCAGCTCTTTTTCTCAAATTGTTTCTTGATCATAGCTTCCTGCTTTTGTTGTACGGTTGTAAAGTCATCTCATACTCCTCTACGAATAGTAATGAATATATTTCTAAGTTATTTTTTCCTCGAAATATTTTTTCCTCGAAACTTTTTCCTTTTCTTAAGAGAAAAGGTGAATCCTAATTTCAAATTTGTTCAGTCATTCTCCTTTTAGTTACATGGCAATAGGAAATAATCAAGATTTGATTGTCAGTGCCAGATATTAAATCAAATTAGCTTAAGCAAAGAAAGGATTTCTTTTTCTTTTTTTTTTTCCTGCTGATGTAATTAAAATGTTCATGGGTATATCTGTCTTAATTCATGGCTGAATCATTGATCTCTCCATTCTTTGGATAAGCCCTCTCCTTATGGTAGAAAATGTGTCCATTGTCAGTTTACTAACACCAGTGATACATGGGAGTACCTCCAAGTTGTTGCAACAACTTGCAGTGAAGATTCTGCTTGGCCTGCCTTGGGTCACATGACTAACCTTAAGTCAGATTTTGTGGCCAGGTGGTTGGAATTCAGATTTTTCAGACCTGGGTGTCCTGTTCCTAAGGTGGGAAGAAGTAAAAAAACGAGCAGCTTCACTTAAACGATATAAGTAAAGATTCCTAAAACAAAGAACAAGATTTTTATTGCTGTGAGGAGAGAGGAAAACTTGTGTACCCAGCATAATCCCTGCATATTTTGAAGAAAATAATTGATTTTTATGTTTTGATCAATAGCTTCAGCTAAAAATTTAAATAAAGATATAGAAGATCATTCATCTCCAAAGAAAGACACCCGAGAACAACCAGTAAATTATATTATTCATTGTTTTTTAAACTAGTTGAAGCAGCATCTTCTAACTCATGTATGGAAGTTATTTACAGCTGAATAGAATCATCAGGATTCCATTGTCTTTATGATTTAATTATTATAGCTTACCCATAAATATCACTTGCTAAATATAAGATTAAATCCCTAAGATTAGATGTTCAAGATATTCATTCTTACTTCTTCAAATTCATGCCAGGCAAAATTTTTCCTGGACAGAAGTAATGCCTAAGTTTCTGATAATGTTAGAGAGGAACAAACACTATAGTTAATTTACTTTAAAAGGGTAAGGAGTACAGCAGGTAACATAATAATGTAATGATAACATTACTGTAATACTTCTAATAATAACTTTATAACATTACTGTTGAATATTCTTAAGTATTTCAAAACATTTCACCAAAATCATCGAATCACTTGTTTTTTCATCTCATGAAATCAGCAGGTTGGATATCATTGTGCTCATTTACCAAATGAAAAAACTGATGGTCACTGTAAATAAACATAGCATCTATATAAATCACCACATAGCTTTTATCATATTGTATTAGTGATGTTTGTTTATGTCTCTACCTCATCTGTTAGGATTATGAGCTACATGAGGATGGATATCTTGTATTATTTATTTTTGTATTCCCAGGTCCTAGCCAGTGCCTGGCATATATCAGATGACCAAAAAAAAAAAAAAGTTTTCAAAATAGAATTTAATTGCCTGTGGTCACAAAGCTAAGTCACATATGGCTGGGATGAAAACCAAGTCTTGTGCTTTCAATACAGCATGTAGACTGCTCATTAAAATGCAATTAATGTGTCACATGTGTTTTTAAATAAATGAACACAATAACCTTGAGTGGGTACAGTAAGAAGCTATTCAACAAAGTATGAGTCAGGGGTCCCAGCAAGAAGCAGATGACACACTCTGGGTAATTGAGGAAGGTTAATAAAAGGAATATTATAAACGTTAGGGAAGAAAACAAGGGATGGTGCCAGACCGTGGTACTAGTAATAATCACAGGGAACCGTATTACCACTCTTAGACCTGAAGAGACAAGGAGAAGTAGTTCCCAGAGCCTGTGGTTCTAGAAAGCTGCAGGGAACTTGATAGGAACCATTGTCCTCAGTAGATGAAACTAGCTACCTTACAGAGAGATCCAGCAGGCAGGGAGCCAGGATAATAAAGACTCTGATTTTACCTTCCTTCTTTCCTTCCATGTCATCCTAGTGTACCCCATGACTAAAGCCAACCAGGTGACAGAGAGCAGGATACTCCTATTAACAAATCCACCCAGGTTAGTGTCCCATGGGCCACAGCACAGAGCAAAATGTAGAAGGAAAGAGAGTGAATCTGGAAGGGTCAAGGGACACAACCAACATGGCGAGTTTCTTCTCCCAAGCCTTAAGAAATAGAAGTGAAAACTCACTTGAGTACTTAGCCTACGTTTGACTAGAGACTGAGGAAGCTAATGTACTTGAAAAGACCTGGTGTGCTAATGGGGCTGCTGCTAATCTTTGGAAGAGTAACTCGTTCTTGTCAAGAAGCATAAACAGATGGGGTCCATGGTTTAACTCACCACTTACGCTGCGTGCAGCTGTCGGTTGTGGCTATCGTCCTGGGTTCCAGAGGGCTGCAGGCTGTAATCTGTATCCAAATTCTTCCAGAGAACAACTGGCATACTTTCTGCACAGTAAGTACAGACTCAATCCATCCATGTTGCTGGTATCAAAGGATATTCTTCATTAACTGAATGTGACAGTTCCCTTACCCCTCCTTTTTTAGAGAACAAAATACTGATTGAAAGAGTGTTCTATGAACTCCAAACAACACACACAGCTGAAGCCAGTGAATCAGTTTGGTCTATTTCTTCATGAATAGATCCTTCTGTGTGGTGTGTCTGAGTGAGACCCAACTTGCAAAGTCTTCACATGGCTCACCCAACACTAGTCTTCTTACTTGGCATGGCTTTTCCTCTAGGGCCATGATGATCTCAGCTGTGTTGGTGTGCAACTTGTAATACGCAGGATATTAAAGGAAATGACCTGAATAAATCTCTTTCAAGCAGAAGGTCAGACTCGGGCTTCTGGTACTGGTGTCTAAAAACTGGGAGAAACCACATCTGGTTCCATCATTGTAGGACTCTGGTGAACTCATTAACCTTTCTAAACTTCAGTATTTCCATCTATGGAAAGAGATGTTTAACTTCCCTTCCTGCATTGTCAGGGTTTTGAAATCCCTGAAGTGCTACCTAATTATAAGTTATTAAAACCACATAATATATAGCTATTGAACAGAAATATTAATATGAAATATTTGAAAGGGTTTATGTTTCATGGGGTTCATGAAATAGCATGCTTTAATTAGACTAGAAGAAAGGTACTTTTATTTCAACCTATCATGATAAATTGTGTGAAAGTGGAAAAGTCACTCTTTTTTTTAACTATTATTTTTTATTTTTTATAAACATATAATGTATTATTTGTTTCAGGGGTACAGGTCTCTGAATCATCAGTCTTACACAATTCACAGTGCTCACCATAGCACATACCCTCCCCAATGTCCATCACCCAGCCACTCCATCCCTCCTACCTCTTTCTCCTCCAGCAATCCTCAGTTTGTTTCCTGAGATTAAGAGTCTCTCATGGTTTGTCTCCCTCCCCGGTCCCATCTTGTTTCATTTTTCCCTCCCTTCCCCCACTCATTGGTTTTTAAGGTTCAGATTTCCTATGTGAGAAATGAGGATGATAAGAATATTTACCTCCTGAATTGTCTCTGGACATATAAGAATATAAAAGAATACACACTTAAAAAAAATCAAGTGTCATAAAAATGAAAGTTATTCCTTAGTTTAGTGTAGATGATGAGTCATAACATTTAATACGTCAATTTATTTTCAAGTTACGTAAATAGTGTTTTGTTACTCTTGACTAATATTAGAGTCAGAATTCTAGTCCATGAAAATGGAATTTTTTGGGATTTCTCAAAAGAACATAGGAAAGTCATGACCTGAATGATTTTGGTTAAGTGGAAGCAAACTCTGGATTTGCAAAGAAAGAGAATACTAAAGAATTGATTTTTACAAGGTCTATTATGAGTTTTGTAAGATTCTAGATTAATAGCTAGAGATAGCCACACTCATATCATTTATCTCTTCCTACAACAATGCTGTTAGAAACCACTGAACCTAGTGGGTTAAAACAACAGATATTTTTACTCCTTATGAGTATGTGGGTCAGCTGGGCAGGTCTTCTGGTCTTAGCTGGATAGACTCATACATTTGCAATCAGTTACATGTGGGGAGGCATCTCTGTTGACTTGGCCCAGGTTCTCTCACATATTTGGGGGTAGGATGGCCCTAAGCTGGTCTAGGATGAGTTCAGCTAGAATGAGTAAGTTTTTCATTGGTTTCTTACATCCAGGGCTTAGCTCATGGGCATGGCTGAGACTGGGCTCAGAGCTGGCATATTGCACTTCTGTACCATTTTTCTGAGCACACTAAGTCACAACACCAGCCCAGATTTGAGGAGTGGCAAAGACTCCGCTGCTAGATGGGATAAGCTGCAGAAGGACAGCTATAGATCCAGGGAGGGATAGAGAATCAAAGCCTTCTTTGCTTTCAGTCTACCACACCACTCTACTTGAATTTTCTTAGGAGCAAAGTTAAAGGCTTATAAACATCTATGAAGCTTAGAAAACTAAAGACATTGCTACACCAGCCTGCTACTACAACAAGCAGCTTGCATACAGAAAGTCACATTTGTATTTAGAGGGATCTGTAAGATATGCCAACTATTTTGATAAATGTATTTTACTGGCATGTATTTTCAAAAATCTGAAACAATCCATTTGTGCTACTTCAGCAAACCAATCAGATGCATTAAATGGTGATGTGATACCCTTCTCAGCCACCCTTATAACAGGATAATTCTTAGACTGCTATTTATTTCACATATTGGATTTAATTTACAGAATCGATGGATGTCATTTTCTGAATTTTTTCATCTCGCTTGTATTTTTAGAGGGAGGAAAGCTATTGTTACTTAATCATATTTGAAAATAGGGGCCCTAATACAAAGGACAATTATACAGCATATTTACTAACATCTCTAAATACCAAAAGGTATGTCTGTGGCAGAGTGGAGGGAGAAGGTTACAATTCTTTGCTTCTGTAATAAGATTTTATTTATTTATTTGAGAGAGAGAGAGAGAGAGAGAGCATACACACAGGGGGAGTAGCAGACAGAGAGTGAGAAGCAGGCTCTCCACTGAGCAGGGAGCCTGATGCGGGGCTCAGTCCCAGGACCCTGGGATCATGACCTAAACAAAAGGCAGATGCTTAACTGCCTGAGCCACTCAGGTGCCCTTAGACTACTTCCTCATTTAAACACAGAGCTTCAAAGAGGAATTTAGATTAATGACAATAACATTTTTTGCTAGGCCTTTGTTAATAACAAAAGTTTTTTTGCTTGTGTAAATACCGAATACAGAGGGATGCCTGGGAGGCACAGTGGTTAAGCCTCCTATTCTTGGTTTTGGTCAGCCCATGTTGGGCTCTGCACTGAGCGTCAAGCCTACTTGAGACCTCTCTCCCTCTCCCTCTGCCCCTCCCCAGCATGCTCTCTTTCTCAAATAAATAAATAAATCTTCCTAAAAAATTTGTTGGATATAGAAAAAATAAAATTGAAAGGTGTTATTGGGAAAGTAAAACCAGATAATTGCAATGAAATCACTTAAATTACTACAGAAAATGTAAAATAATATTATTAAGGAATCAGTGGGAGGATGGCGAAATGCATGAATATGGTCAAAAGGTATAAACTTCCAGTTATAAGATAAATCAGTCATGGGATGGGATCTACAGATGGTGATTATGGTTAATAATATTGTATATTGTATGTTGTAAATAATAATTGTATATTTGAAAGTTCTCATCAGAAGAAAAAAATTGTAACTATGTGCGGAAAAGGATGGGAACTAGATTTGTGATCATTTTGCAATATATACCAATATCAAATCATTATGTTGTACATCTGAAACTAATATGTTTTATGTCAATTATATCTCAATTAAAAAAATAAAACAGTAACTATAGCCCCACCAGTGGTTTTTAGATACTTCCAAATATAGCTGAGGGAGCTACCCAGCCACAGTTACCCCTCAGAAAGTGTTTGGAGTTACAAGTTAGAGTAACGTATCCAGAGTAGACAACAGCTTTTCAAATAATCATGCCAGTAGAAAAATAATCTTTCCTGCAACATTATCTTCGGGCTTTAAAATGTCAGTTAACAGAGAGAACATATACACAGTGAGAGTTATATATAAGCTAACCCAGTGGTTCGCCGTCCGAAGTTCTAATTTGAATTCTTGTTTTGAGTTTTCATTCTCTGCAGCCGGCTGAACTGTTTTTGAACCCACAGGACTGTGCAAATCTGCATGCTACCTGTGAAGATGAAAGTCTTGGGCCGCACTTTGGTTTCAGAGCTCTGTTTGGCTTATATTTATCCAATCTTACTGATTATCTATTGTAACCTCCTGTTCGTGGAATTCATATATTTAATTAACTGAGACATTTATAGCATTCTAAAATAACATTGTTAAACCTATATTGGAGAAAGCTGTTTTGGATTCGAATCCTGACTCCTATATTACTCACTATATGACATTGAGAAGGAGGCGATCCATTTCCCTAAACCTCCTTTCCTCACCTATAAGTTGCAGATAATAATGTCACTTACCTCATATGATTACTATAGTTACACAGGAGGTCATATGCCTAAAGTAAATATTTCCTAAGCTTTTTCTAAATAACGATAGCTAGAAGTCATACTTATTTTTAAATGTGCCAATATACTAACCTGTGGGAAATCTTTGCTGGTAAAACTGACAATTATGAGAGAAAAGACTAGATATAATGATATTGAAGTTACTCAAGGAAACAGCCCAGTCTGATCATTTTACAGTATGAGCCAGACTTTGTAAGTTTTGCCCATGTATTCAGAGCTTTCAATCAGCTTTTTTCCTTGCTTCAACTCTTTAAAATAAACTAGCAACCAAAGGTCACCACATATCTCTGGGAAGTGTCTGATATGAAAAATAGAGGTAAAACAAGCAGGAGAAAGCAAACAGGTGGGAACAAAGATTAGCCATTAGAAGGAGACTTTAAAAATAAATTATCATTATAGAGAGAATTGGAAATGAGCCAGAAACACTATAAAAATGATCATTCAGAGAGCAAAAAAGAGCTCTTCATAATTAAAAACATGACAGTAGAGAGGAAAACCGAAATAGAAGGGTTGGAAGTGTAACTGAGGAGATGGCACAGAAAGTAGAGCAAAAAGACAAAGATGTGAGGACAGGAAGGAAAAGATAAGAAAATCAGAAGAATGTTCTAGAAGGCCCAATATCCCAAATAGGAGGTGTTCCAGAAAGAGAGAAGTTCAAAAGGGGAAGTAAACAATGAAGTAATTCTAGAACACTTCCCAGAATTTGGGAGCATTTCCCACAATTTTTGAAATTAAAAGACCCCAATAAATGCCCACTATAGTGAATGAAAATAACCCATAGTCCAAAATTCATGTAAATTCACACCACTGGGGACAAAAAGAAGATTCAACAGATTTCCAGAGAGGAAACAAAGAAATCTTTTTATATGGAGGATCAAGACAGGAAGTCAGATTTCTCTAAAGCAATACTGACAGCAAAAAGACAATGGGAAAAAGCCCTCTAAATTCTAAGACAAAGTGATTTCTCAACTAGAATGTTTCTGTTGAGCCAAAATGTCAATTAATCGTAAAGGGCAGAGTAAAAACATTTTTATACATGTCAACTCTCAAATAATTTATATCCCTAACACACTGACAGGAAGCTACCTAAAGATAAAATCCTTAAAATCAAAAGGGTTAAGGAAAAATGAGGAAGACAAGAATTGAGAGTTTCAATGCAGTGATGAGACAAAGGGAATTCTCAGTCTGAGGAAGGGAAAGCTCCAGAAGATGGTGGTCCAGAACTTGAAGGACAGAGACTCCAGATTGGAGACCATCAGAAGTCCTGGTGGAAGACTTCTTCAAGAAGAAGAGATTGAGGGACTATTCGGTGTGCTTATGCATATCACAGAAGCTTTGAACAACTCAGGCTCTATCTCCTGGAACTAGTGGTAACTACAAGCTGATCAAATGATAAAACAAGGCATTGAGAATAAAAGTGTACAGGAATGAAAGGTAATCATGACAGTCGCATGACTTAGTTATGCACACACACACACACACACACATATATATATATACATACACAATATAATCATACATTATTATAATATATATGTGTTATATTTCTACATGTACATATATATGCATATATATGTGATGTGTGTATATATATATGTGAATAACAATGTAAATATGAAATAAAAGCTAAACAAAATGAAGATACATCTACATCCATGGTGGGATAAGGAGAGCAGGAGAAAGATGGGGAAAAGATGCTGATAAACAGCAAGTTCCTCATCTTCCATGTTGAGAAATTAACAGATAGTGAACAGAATGAATCATTAAGTAGTAGGCTAAATATATCATTTAATGACATGAAACTGAATGCCAAAATAATCAGGTACAATAATTGAAAAATACTTATATCTGGAGAGAGGGAAATTGGATAGGGTTGGGACAGGAGGCTGCTTCTCTTTATAAGAAGCTTATAGATTTATCTGGCACTTAAATATTAAGTGTTTGTACAATTGGATGATAATAAAACCTATATGTAGCTATGACATTGTTCTTATTGATTCAATGTTCTGAAAAATATAGACAAATATTTACTCAGTAAACAGTTTGGGGGGAACATGTGCATGCACACACACACCACCCCCATGCACGCACTGATGTCATTACTATCACCAGCCACTATTTTCTAGATGTGAAACCCATTTTTCCTGTGTGAGTACTACAGCTATTTCTCTAATTTTTATGTGTAGATTTAATCTCACATTCTTGAGAACCCAAACCTGTCAAGCAACTTTCAGCTAAGGCTGAACAACAAGAAAGCAGTGACCAGCTGTTACCTTTTGCCCCTTCCTCTGGAATAGAAAACAAATATACAGGGCCCCCGGGTGGCTCAGTTGGTTAAGCGACTGCCTTCAGCTCAGTCATGATCCCAGGGTCCTGGGATTGAATCCCACATTGGGCTCCCTGCTCAGTGGGGAGTCTGCTTCTCCCTCTGACCCTCTCCCTTCTCATGCTCTCTCTCATTCTCTCTCTCAAATAAATAAATAAAATCTTTTTTAAAAACCCCAAATATACAGATGTAGAATATACTTTATTGCTACAATTATACACATCCCAAAAGGGACCAAGATGATACTTGGTCTCATCAAAATTTACAAAAGTTTTTGACTAAATGAGGGATCGAAAATTAAATACATTTAAAGGAGATACATAATTATGTGAATAGATGACCTCAATATTTAAAAATTCAAGTATCAAGTATGAGCAACTTACAATCATGTAATGCCCTTTTTCTGAGTAACCCTGGTCATTGTACCATGAGAACAAAAATCAATTCTCCCAACATTCAGGGATGAGAAAGAGGAAATGCATGAAGACAAATGAATTTTCTGGGTATGGGCATTAAGTAGCATGTTAGCTTTCTCACGTGGTTCAATCATAACTTTCCACCAGAGCACACAGAAGCATATCCTAATGTGGGTAACTGGCTGACTGATATGTTATCCATGGAGTGGAGAGTCAACATGGATTATTTTTGCCCAACTTTGACAATCCATCAAAACTTAGCATGTTACTCCATTACACAGAGTTGGCTTCAGCTATTCTTGGAAAGAATATACATCTCAGGAGATGAGGTTTATAATATATGCTTGGAAGGCTCTATGATTATTTTATAAACTAAAAGAGTTAGAGTAGCCTCAATGCCAAGATATTCTTTGATAAGAAATTAGTCCCAAGGAAGTTGGAACCAGGACTCCAGGTCTTTGGAGAAGCACTTACTTGATTGTGGTTCTAATATACTACATAGTTGCTTTCCAACTCCAGTGTGTGCACCCAGCCCTTGGCTTTTTGGTCATGCATCCTCTGATACAGCAGATCTGAGATGGGGCCCAATATTCTGTATCTCTAACAAGCTCCCCAGGGATGCTCATCTGGGGATCACAGATTGAGTAGCAAGGTGATAAATGGCATCATAAACCTCTCATTTACAAATTCCTAGATTTCATATGTTGGCATAAAAGAGAGAAAACTAATTGTATAGTTTAAAAGCTTGCCTATCACACAGTAGGGACTCAATTAACACCTTTTGAGTGACCATGCTTTCTTGGAACAAGTATGGAGTTGAAGAGAAACCCCAGAGAACATATCTTAACCGTATTTAATAAGAGTTAGCTTATTATCTACATATGATTGGTGCAGTTTCATATTTCATTTATATAAGAAATGCTAATGAGAAATGCTATTTTAATAACCACATTTCCCACATGGTTATAGGAAAGATTAATTTGAATAGTTATGAATTAGATACACCAAACATTATCTTATGGGGAACATGTATTTTGCAAGATGATTTCCTTAGATTTTTCTTTATTATGAATTTTGCTGTTGCCAGGCAGTGTTTGCTGCTACTGGGTTGTTATGGGCCAAAATTTTATATTCACTTGCATTCACCTAGACAGACAGTTGCTTGACTTCATATATAAAACATACCCTGCTTCAAATCTGTTGTATCATGCAGGCTTACTCTTTATAGCATACCCTTTCGAATTAAAGCTATACATTCCATGCCACAAAGAAATAAAGAAATGATACACTTATGAGGCAATAAATGCTCATTTCTTTTTTTCTTCCTTTCTTTTCTTTCTTCCTTTCCTTTCCCTCTCTCTTCCTTCCTTCTATCCTTCCTTCCCTCTTTCTTCTCTCCTTCCTTCCTTCCTTCTATCCTTCCTTCCCTCCCTCTTTTTTCTCTCCTTCCTTCCTTCCTTCCTTCCTCCCTCCCTCCCTCCCTCCCTCCTTTTTCTTCCTTTCTTTTTCCCTTTCTTTCTTTCTTTCCTTCCTTCCCCTTCCTTCTTTCAGGTAGGCTCCACAGTGCTGGGCTTGAACTCACAACCCTGAGACCAAGACCTGAGTTGAGGATCAAGAGTCTGATGCTTAACCAACTGAGCCACTCAGATGCCCCTTTGCTCAGTTACTTTAAAAGAGTTCCAAGAAATCTGGAGCGTACTTCTTCCTCTACAAGAGGAGTTTGCAAACTTCAATCTATGGGCCAGTCCAGGCTTCCACTTACTTTTGTAAATAGTCCTTTGGGGGGCACCTGGGTGGCCTATTTGGTTCAGTGTCTGGTTCTTGGTTCAGGTCATGATCTCTGGGTTGTGAGATCCAGCCCTGCCTCAGGCTCTATGCTTATCAGAGAGTTTGCTTGAGATTCTTTCCCTTTGCCTGTCCTGGCCCCTGATGCCTACCCCCTACCCCCACTGGGGGGCGTGTGCTCTCTTTCAAATCAATCAATCTTTTAAAAAAAGGTTTTACTGGGATACAGGCACTCTTTCATTTACATACTGTCTATGGCTGTTTTCAGTCTGCAATGGTGGAGTTGAGTAGTTGTGATAAAGGATCATATGAACAGCAAAACCTAAAATACTTACTCTCGGATCTTTTCTTTACAGGGATGCCCATCCCTGACCTACAACTAAAGATGATATTCTTCCTAATAAATTATTTTGAATAGGTAACAGGGGAGATGATTATCTTCACTGGGTAAGATTAGAATTACATTGTTTCAGCCTTTGGAAGAATCAGTGGCAACATAGCTCAAATAACAGACTATAATTTGTTCAAGCGGGAGAGGTTCTCTCCATTGAGTTTATTTGCAACTTAATTTTTCTTTTTTAACCACTCCCCAAAACAAAAGGGAGAACTTCTTTTTTAAAGCATTTTCATTTTTTTTCTTTGCAGTCAAGAATAGGAGGTGTTTTTGCATCTTCATATTGAAAAAATTTTTACTGCAATTTTAAGTAAACCGTTTTCCAAGTTATTTTTCTTTTTTAATTTGTAACATAATCACTGCCATCTGTTGCTTGGCTTAGCTGTTCTCTGCTCTTTGTACATATCTGTATATGGGAGTCTGATACTTAATATGTACCAATGGAGGTAATAATATACAGTAGGGAAATGTATATATATTTATAAAATATCTTAATCTACCTAACATATATATGTACAAATTGATTAAATTTTTTTTTATCTGCCAGGAGGTGTGAACCTGGCACTTATTTTGTGAATACAAAATCCCAGCTCAACATTATTCTTTATCTATATGATTCAGTTTGGCATTATAAAGTCTGGTCAACAATGATGGGATTATTTGTTTATTTCCGCCTTTAAAACTGGAAGGGAACTGGAGTGTATTTCTTTCCTTTGAGTCATGCTGTTTAGTTCGATGAAGAATGAAATTGTCAAGCCCTTGTTCTGTCAGTTCCCTAGAATATTATAATGTCAACATTAATGTAAAAGATGGTTTTCAAGTGAGAAAAAGCAAAACTTCACAGTCTCTGCAAATCATCATAGCTTGACTTACATAGTGACAACTATCTCTAATTATGTAGCTGCTACTGTAGCATTGGAGCTTACTTTTAATAAAATACATCACTATGCTACTCATTACTTACCCTCACAAATACTTTGAGTACAATTTTTTTCTATGAAAACCAGTGTTTCTGTGCTGATCTTGAATTGGTAGAATGACTGAAAACCAGCAATTTCTTCAGGAACAAAAACCCTGGGGAAATACATGGAATAAAACAAAGACATTTTTCCTAACCTGCTAGTGCAGAGCATTGGAAGGCATTTGAAGACTGATGTAGAGCAAAACAATAACACTAGAAGCCACCAGAGCATTTGGTGTTTGCTTCTCTATCAGTTAGGGTCAGTTGTGGCTACCTGGGCTGAAAACCCCCAAATTATAAGGGCTTAAACAAAGTAGAGACTTTTTTTTCCCCCCTTCTCATTTAAAATCTAGATGACCAGGGTAATGTGATGGTTTGGAGATCTAAGGATTTCTTTCTGTTCTACCAGTCTGTCTCCTGGCTTCCATTCTGAAGGTCAGCTTCTGGCTGGCTCTTTGGCCATCAAGTGGCCATTACATGGCCAAGAAGGAGGAAGGAGGGGGAGGTGAACAGAGCACATTTCTATCCCAAATTAATTTGAGGTCTGTTGGAGGAGGTTATCAAGAGGACGTGACCATAGATTGACCCACGAACTGGACCCAGGCAACCAGAATCTCCTTACTCCCTCTCCTGTTCCAGAATGTATGTTCTGCCAACCATTCCCACAGTAGGAGCCATTTTCAAAGATGCAGCCTGGAGAGTTAAGGTGTTGTTGAGGAAACCTGGACCACACATGTGACTGGACCAAGTCAAGGCCTCTGTATAAACTTTAAAGGTTCTGATGGATCTCCTTCTCTTACTGCCACCAGAACACGACTTGACTAAGTTCCTTTGCTTTTTAAACCTGCCACCAACTGATCGATCTGGAGGGTCTACCTCTTTCTTTTGTTTCTCCTACTCCCCGTCCCCTCCCCCCTTCTTCCCTGCCAGAGTTGTGTAATGGGGCCAGTTGCAAATTTCCCCTTATGGAACTCTGGAGGTTTCCAATCAACAGAGTCCTATTGTTAATGGGCTCTGGGAGAATGGATACTGGTTGGACAACTTGAGCCTCTCTGAAGAGCCTTTTAGAAAAGAAAATTTCCCTCACTGCCTTTGTATGTTTTTAAATAATAATATGAATAGTTATAACCAAAGAGTTCGCTCTTAGATTGCTAAGGTGGGGCAGTGACAGTGAAATGAGAGAATGCCAGACAAGAAAAGCCCAACTGGAAATAAAGCCATGTTGTTTGTTAAAAGACCCAGAAAACGATGAGGGCTGATACGGAGAACTCCATATTTTGGATCAGTAAATGGTGACTGAAATCTTTGTATAACAAGAAGAGGTACAACATTTAACTCTACTTTAATCAGGAAAAGGATTATTACCTGGAACCAGTCAATAGGCCAAAGGATTTTTTTCCCCCAAAGTGTGAATCCATTCATTGTGTTCAAAAGCTCAAAAGTAAAAAGAAATTTCCTTTAAATTCTGTCGAGATATCACTAGAGACTCAAAGCTTGGTGGTTATATTTGAAGTGAGAGAGGATTATGGGTGTGCTGACGTTTATTTTTATAGAACAGTGCAGATACATGTCTGGAAGATAAACTGGCTCTTGAAAATTGTATCTTGACACTTCGGAGGGTCTGACGATGGCAGGAGGGATGAAGGGTGAGGTGAAGGGGTCTTTCTTCAATGCTTCCAATCTGTCCTGAGGCTTTGCTTCTGTGGTCCTCACTCCCTTGCGCCTGCATTTTCTGTAAAGCCAGATTCTGCTGGGAGTGTCTCTCTTTAAACATTTTTGGAAATGCAATTCCAAATTCTTTTTTTTTTTTTAATGGTGTTTAAGGCGATCAGCCAGATTTCAATGAAAGCTTTTGCTTTACATGAAGGATAAAATGGTGCTGAAATGAACATCAGGTCATTTTTCTTGTTTTTCCAAAAGAAAAAAAATCCCACCATTTTTGTAACATAACTAAATCAATCTGAAAGCTTTTTTCTTTTGTGTGATAGAATGTAGACAAAATGCATTGTGCTATTAAGAAAGGGTTCAAATAAGAGCCTCCAGGGAATAATAAAGTATAGGGTTGGTTGTTTTGTTTTGTTTTGTTTTGTTTTTTTTCCATGTGCTGGTGATAATTTTAAGTTTCTTCTTTTGATCCTCTGCCTATCTCAGTGTTTTACTTGATAACAGATCTCACTGAGTCAGAACTTGGCAATTTCATCATGATGCATGTTCTTATTTACCATCTAAGATGTATAAACCTTATCTCTTATATTGATGTGAACTATAAATACGATACTAATGATACTAATGATATTTACTTCTCAGCTTACGTACTCTGAAAGCGTATTTCTGGTTCACATAACTGTACTGAGCAGGTGAGCAAGTCATCAGGGTGACCTTCACCTGCCACCAACTAGGGACCCAGACTAACAGAGGCTCTGCCTTCTTCAACACATGGCTCCCAAGGTCACCATGGGGGTCGTCTTCATTACAGACAGTCAGGCAGGGAAAGGGTATGGAGCAGCACACATGGAGGGTTTCATGTGCCAAAGACTGTTTAATGTAACCCAGATGTAGTTATTTTAAAGTTGGTTCTGGAAGTTTTTCTTCATATCTCCCTGTTATTCCAGAAAGGGTAGAGTTAGAGGAATCTGATGCTTACATGCAATTAGAACTCATTTATTCATAATGGAAAAGAGCTTTTGAATTCCAGCAGGTTAGAGATAAAAATGGGTATGATTAAAGTTTAGAGAACCAATGCAGGCAAAAAGAAGTCGACTAGATCTCAGACCCCAGAATTAGGCTGTTGTCTTTGAGTACTGTTCATAAAAAGTCATTCTAAGGCACATGAAGGCAATAGGATCCATTTTTGGATTAGTTATAAATGCATTAACTACCACCAATTAGCTATACGTGACAGAGGATCACACACATGATTTCATAGCATAGTGTGGTGAGTCCATGTACTGGCTTAGAGCCAAACTGTCTGGGTTTGAATTTTGGTTCTTCCAATACCAGCTGAAAAATCATGGACTAACATTTAACCCTTGTCTAACTCAGTTTTCTCTACTATACAATAGAGGTAAGAATAATAATCCAGGTGATGGGTTCATGTGAGGATTAATGAACTAAAAGTGTGATAGCCCTTACAACAGTGTATGTCCCAGAGTAAGTTTTGATCACCATCATTCTTTTCCCATTACCACATTAGGCTATTGTATGGAAATACAATATTGGAAATATTCTGATGGGTAAAAGACTTTCCCAGGGTCACATAGCTAGCAGTTGGTAGAACTGGCTGCTAGAAAGTATGTCTGTTCAAATTAAAACACCTGTTCTGCCCATGAAGGCAGGCCAGAAGTGAATTATAAGAGACTGGGGTAACACATCATAGTTTTCTAGGGAAATTGGGAATATTTTTATCATATTGTGGTTGAAAGCAGGGAGAAATTGCTCAGATCTGAGTTGTAGGTTCTGGAAGTGACTAGCATGGTGGTGAAGAGGCAAGTTCTAAAGTCAATATTCTTTAGTCTCTGTCTCAATTCTAATTTGTGTGACCTTGACCAGGTTAATTCATCCCTCCAAGACTCAACTTCGTAGTTAGTAAAAAGGGGGATAATAATATTGTCCACCAGATCATCTGGGAATAACAATATGGCTTAAGCAATAAACACACTTATTACCTCACTTATCAGGAAATCTAGAAGTGATAAAAGAATTAACAAGGTCAGGGGCGCCTGGGTGGCTCAGTGGGTTGAAGCCTCTGCCTCCGGCTCAGGTCATGATCCCAGGGTCCTGGGATCGAGCCCAGCATCAGGCTCTCTGCTCAGAGGGGAGCCTGCTTCCCTTCCTCTCTCTCTGCCTGCCTCTCTGCCTACTTGTGATCTCTGTCTGTAAAATAAAATAAATAAATAAATAAAGATCTAAAAAAAAAGAATTAACAAGCTCAGGAAGGGCAATATTTGCATACTTCTACTTGGCCACTCTCTTTACACAATGATGCACTGCAAGAGAGAGTGAGTTTCGCGGAGAGAAATGCTTCCCTACAGCCCTATCTTTTTAATTCATTATCCAGATTTGGGTCTCTCAACGACTCCTAAACCAATCAAAGACAAAGGAGAATGGCATTCTATAACTGGTTTAGATGAACAGACCAATAATAGTTTATTCCCTGGAAAGAGGGAGGAGCCACCTTCCCCAAGCATCTAAATCAAATACAGGTTTGCTTACAAGAAAAAGAGGGTGGGAGGGTGCTATTGAATAATAAGTGTTATGTTACTGAGTGTCTGGGAATTGCTTAGCTTAGTTCTCTAGCCTATAGTAAGTACCTAGTAAAGGTTATCCAATAAAGGTTAGCTTTGCCAACTCCCCAACACTGACATTCTGGAGGGCAATTCTGTGCTCTCACAAAAAAACAAAAATAAAAACAAAAACCCAACACAGAACTTTCTATTGTTTTAAAGACAGAACAGAACACTGAACTTGATGGATCATAGGCTTGGCTCACATAGTGGATGTCCCTACAGGTCCCTCTGTATGATAAAAATCCCCACACCCCAGACCTCCGCACCTGGGCACCTGTGGGAACCTCTGATGTAGCCCTGGGAGAAAGCCCCTCAGCCCCAGAGAAGTGATGAGGGTTCTCATGCTGTCAGGGATGAGGTGGGGTTCTGGCTTGTCCCACTTGTTCCCCACTGAGGATACACGTGGTGGGGGATGGGGGGAGGCAGGTTTGCCACAGCCCCTCCGAGCAGGTGAGGCACTCTCTGGCCTTTGAGGGTGTCTTTGGGGGAGAGTGTCCCCACCATCTGGAAGGACAGGTGCCTTGTATGCCTTGTATGCTTACCCAGAGATGTGGGAAATGAGGGGGTTGAACCAACCTGTCTCAAGCCTCATCATACACATTATGGAGATTTATCCCATAGACTTCCTGGATCAAACTGCATCTTCTTGTAGGCATGGGAATCTCTGGGAGCCCATGCTCGTCTTGAAAGACCAACACTCTTCAGAATTCTACAGCATGATTCTCCTTCTTATACACACATTCACAACAACAGCTGGGAAGGAAAAAGAATACTATATGAATGACTCAACCAGCTATTGCTACCATAATGGTATCTAACAAATGACCCTCTAGCTCGGTAACATTCAACAATGAACATCTTTTGTCATGTTCACAATACTGCAGGTTGGCTGGGTTCTGGCAAAGTTGGATGGGTTCTGTTGGATCGTCCTCCAAGCTGGAGATGAGACCTTGGTCTGCCTCTTATGGCCCCTTGAGATGTGTTTAACTCATGGCAATGACAAGAAACCCAAGGAGGAAAGCCCAACCTCAAAAACATATTTCAAGCCTTTGCTCATATCACATATTACAGTCTAACATTAATGGGGTGGATAAGTCATAGGCATCTAGTTGAAAACTGCAAGGTCACCTGGCAAAGTGTGTGGATACAGAAAGGGGCATGGAGAACAAGGAAGGCACCACGAAGAACTAGGTCTACCTTTTCGTTTGGCTATAGCCCATCTTTAATCCTCCAAATTCCTTTTCTAGAAGACACATCTTTTGTCTGTCTTGCCTTCCTAAGACACTCTAGTGGTTAAAGCCTATTTGACCAAGAATCCTACCCATAGATAATGGAAAGATTACAAGAGGAAAGAAAAAACAAATAAAGAAAAAGGACAGAATAGGAAAGACAAAAGAACCGCTCTGGTGGGATCCATTGTAAGGACAATTGAGAAGGCCAGGAACCCTGGAGGAAGTCTTGTTGCATCCTCTAAAGTAAGGAAAAGCAATTTGGGATCATGACTGGTGCCTTTTGCAAGGTAACTGGCAAGCCAGAGCTGCGGGTTAGAAGGTCTATGGAGAGTTTTACTTAGGTTTTAGTTTAGAGACATGTGATCCAGATGAAACAAGTCAGTCTTTACAGGGATTCTTTGTAGCAAGTGGCTTCCAAGGACAAGGTGAGCTTTCTGCCCCTGCCTCAGCCTCCCTGCAGAAGAGCAGGAGTCAGGGGTCATGTTCATCAGGTTTTCTCTGGTGATTCTTATAGTGCCCAGTATATAGCTGGTGCTCAGTATATATTTTTTGAATTCACTGAACTATTTAATAAGCAAATTTCCCCATTGGAGTTTTTGTAATGTTTTTACTTAGCTTATAAACACTGGTCCTGGAAAGCCCTAGGGACAGAGGACAGATAGAACAAATGCTTAAGAGAAAGAAAGATTTCTCTCATTCTTTCTTAGTTCACATACTGTTTCTTCTTTTAAAAAATCAGTTTTATTGAGATAAATTTTATTTATGATAAAATATAATAATTTTAGTTCTATGAATTTTGACAAATGTGTACCTGCATGATATAGAACATTTCCAACACCCCTAAAAGTTCCCTGGTGCTCCTTTTCTGTCAATCCCTGCCCATTCCTGGCCACAAGCAACTAATGACCTGCTTTCTGCCAATATAGGCTAATTTGTTTATTCCAGGATTCCTCAAATGGAATCATGAAGTATAATATCCAGCTTTATCTAGTAGGTTTAAAGCTTGAGCTTCTTTGTGGTACACACCCATTCCTTTTTATTGCTAAATAGTATTCCATTGTTTGGGCATTCCATTGTTTGTTTTCCCCTTAAACCTGTCGATTGGCATATGTAGTTTCCAATTTGGGCTATGATGAAGAAATCCACGAACACTGTTACATAAGTCTGTGTGAACATATGTTTTCATCTCTTGGGAAAGTCCTGGGTTTTATGCTAAGTTCGTGTTTAACTTTTTATAAGAAACTGCTCCAAAATGGCTTTACCATTTTATACTCTCTCTAGCAATGGATGAGAGTTCTAGTTGCTCTATATCCTCTCAAACATTGGTATTACCAATCTTAAATTTTACCTATTCGGGTGGAGTTTCTCTTTTTTAAGAAACAAGAAATGTTTGTTGGATGTGGACATTCTTAAACTCATGTTACTAAATGAGCAAGTTTCCATCCGTAAGATACCTCTCTTCTTTGTCTCTGTCTCCTCTCTGTCTGTCTCTCTTTCTCAAACACACACACACACACACACACACACACACACACACACACACCACGTGGAGAGGAGAGGGGCCCTTCTGTCTCTATGGGAAACAAAACCATTGTTTCTCCTAGGATGGGCTTTCTTTCTCAAAAGCACGACTTAACCTGCTTCAAGACCAGCGCGCTGCAAACTCTCAGGCGCCACAAGGTTTCCCCAAAGAGCTCTCACGCCGCCTCTCAACTGCTCTCTTCTCTACCAATAAATAATAATTGTCTTTGCAAAGAGCTGGGTTGTAGCCGGAGCTGGAGAGCTCTAGCCAGGGGTTGCTTCTCGGATCCCTTCCGACCTCTCCCTTTCCCCAGCCAGTTTGGAGCCGAAGACATTCCAGGTTCTGGAGCAAGTTGCCCGGAAAGCCCCAGGGAACGCGCGGCTTGTGGGCACCCCGGGCACCCCTGCAACCGGGGCATGGGGCATGCTCAGAGGGCGCGCGGGCGGCGCAGGCGTTGGCTGCAGTGGGGCCTAGGAGCCGGGAGGTGCCGCTGCGTCCCCGCTTCCCGCGCCTGACCCAGCGCACAAAGTTGGGCTGGAAGCCGCCGGGGGAAGGAGGGACCGAGCCAGCTAGGGTGGCGGGGAAGCGGGGCGGGAGGAGGAGGGAGGAGGGGAAGGAGCGGGTGTGGGGGGGGGCGCCGAGCGTGTGTCACTCGCGCTCTCCCTCTGTGTATAGAGGATGTGCTGAATGGTACGCTTCGAGGCGGCGGCGGAGGAGGAGCAGTACCCGGCGGTAGCTGGCAGCCTCGGCAGCCCGGCTCGGCTTCCCTTCGCCCTCCGAGGCTCCGCAGCCACCGCGGGCGCCCGACCCCGCGTCCCGCCCGGGGCATGGCCCGGCTCTTGGCCCCTGCGCGCCCCGCCTGCTGAGCCGCGCCGGAGGAGGTGCGGAGGCCGGGAGGCCGGGGGAGGCCGGCGGGGGAGCAGAGTCGAGCGCCTCGCAAGCCGAGAAAGGAGCCCGCGCCCCGAGCCCCGTCGCTGCCGCGCTCGCCCGGGCCGCCCGGAGCCCCGATGAGCCCAGATGGCCGGGGCTCAGCCCGGAGTGCACGCTTTGCAACTCAAGCCCGTGTGCGTGTCCGACAGCCTCAAGAAGGGCACCAAATTCGTCAAGTGGGATGATGTAAGTCCGGGGCGGCGGGCTGGGGGCGCCGGCTGGGGCGCGGGGCACGGGGCCGGCCGCGGGGCGGGTTGCGTGGGGGTGGGGCGAGGGGCGCGTTATGCAATGGGCGCTCGGGATCCGGCCCGGGCGGCCTCGGGGCGCGCGGGGTGGCCGCTGCCGAGGCGGCTGGCAGCGAGCAGCGGCTTCGCGCGCGCTCCTAGACTCCACGGGTTCAGGAGTTGCCTCCTGGCCGGGTCTGGTAGGCTCCCCCAGAGAGTCTTCTGTCTTTGGGGCCAGTGGAGCAGGAGGGACAGGCTTTGCCAGGCGACGGTCCTGAGAGTTTGGAAAGTGTGAAGTTGGGACCAGCTGGAGAGCGCTGGGGTGTGACCAAGGCGCGCCCCTCTCCGCCCGCAGACGCACCCCCCATTACCTCTTTTGCCCCTTCTCAAGAAGGTACGGCCTCGAAGTCCGAAACTGTTCAGTGACTGCAAACCCTCTTGGCGTTCTTATAGGAGCCCATGCGGTGGAGTACCAGCGGTCCAGCCGACAGGTGGTCGCTGGTGCCAAACTTCAGCCCTGGCTCGGGAGTGAGGGGCCTTGAGAAAGGCCGGTGAGGACACAACTGAGGAGGACTAGAGGGCAGAAAGGGGAGCACTGAGGGCTCTAGGAGTGCTCAGTGGGCCTGCGGGCAAATGGGGAGGGCTTGGTTTTTTGGGAATTAGCTTCAGCTTGGAACAGACCTGGCAAAGCTTCCCCTCATGTACGTCTTTTGCCAAGTGGGACAGAGCTTAGCCCAGACCGGGATCTCCAGGGTTTCACATGAGCCCTGGACCCCAGAACTTCAAGTGACACCCCCCCCATTGCCTTCAAACACTTATAGTAATAATCTTACTGAAAACATGGGTATCTTCAGATGGAGGACATTATCGTATCAATTTATATGTCCTGGGTGTCATTCAAAAGATTTGATAAGAACAACCTGAGCTGTCAGGATCTAGAGAAATTTAGGTCTAAATGACGAAGACATCTCTTAAACAGAGGGAATTATAGGAGAATAAGGTGTTCTTCTTGCTGAAAAGATTTTCCACCTAGTAAATTATAGCCTGTTATCCTCCAGGGTATTTTTCTTTAATCTTCTTAAGCTATTTTCCAGTGTCTGAAAACAATTTAAATATTCCAGGTAGCGAATCCAATTACTTAGCTGAGTGAGTCTGTGTCTATATTTTGTCCAGCTGGAAGAGCAAATGGAACTTGGAGTATGAGCCATAGCTTCCTTGAAAGCTAATGCCAATTATTAAATGCTGTAGGCTAGGATGCAAACATACATCTTTTTACTGAGGACACTTCTCTTCTTCTGTCCCACTGCAATGACCGGATGTTTTTGTAAATGAAATAGAATCTAAACAATAAGTTCAGACACAGATTAAATGCTTTGCTTGTGTGAAGGAAAAACGACAGTGAAAAAGAAAATGCAGTTCTGCAACCAAACAGTCTTGCCCATCTAGAAGTCTCGAATAGAGAGCTGATGTGATGAGCAAGAGGGTAAGGGCAAGAAGAGAGAGAGAGAGACATTACAGGATATAAAAGGGTATTTCACCATAAACTTTGGATTTATTCACAGAGATGATTTTAAACAATAGTCCAGAATGTCTTATTGGGAAGAAGATAGGCAGTGTCCACTTTGAAAATGAGGCTTTTCCATGGAATGCATTTTGATACATCCCAGTAGATGATTTTTGTTATATGCATTCATTGCATGGGTATTTTTTCCCTACCTGCTACTGCCAGGCCCTATCCTAGCTCATGGGGTAGTGACAAACGTAGACAGAATCTCTGATTACAGACCTTACATGATAGGTGGAGGAGAAAGAAAATGACGGAGAACACGGATCATATAGAGATGAGGAGTGATGCAGTGAGGGTAAGGGAGAGGCCAACGGTGAGACACCGCCTGAAGAAGGTGAGAGATGTTCCCTCTGAGCATTGCAACAGTGAGTTTCCTGGGAAACCCTATGGGAAGGATGTAGGCACTAAGGAGCGGGAGCCTCAGATCTTCTGCAGAGGAGAACCTAGACTGCACCCAGGAGTCAAGTTGTTTGGAGTATGATAAACTCTCCTACAAGTTCCTTGGCTCTCTGTCTCCATGATGATTTGTGAACTAAGAGGAGATCAGAGTTTCTGAGGTCCCCGGTATTCTTCTCAGGTGGATACAGGTGGCTTAAGTTCACAATTGAACTTGGATTCTGGTTCATATTTGCCCTTCCAAAATCAAGTCAGTTTACGTTACCTGGCTCATTGTATTGCATCTTAGTGATAGTGTGTGATAAAGACAAAAGAGAACTAGATCTTCAGTCCAAAGGCTTGAGTTTCCCTGCTGGTTCTCTTGTCAGTCAGCTGTGTGACTTTAGGTTAATCACTTAAATTTTCTGAATCTTTGCTGCCACTTGTGCAAGACTGTGAGAATGCGTCTTCTTATTTTTTTTAAACCTATTTTACATATAATGTTTGGGAGTAGCCAGTAGGATAAAGCAGCACATCTCACATTTGGGCATTCCTCAGAAAGAAACATCAGAGGGGGCTTGGCAACACTCAGATGGCTGGGTCCCACCCTCAGTTTCTGATTCAGAAAGGTCTGAGGTAGGGCCCAAGAGTCTGCATTTCTCATAAGATCTTGAAAGCCACTGAGGCTGGCCATCTGGGGAACCACACTTTGAAATCACAGAGATAAGGTCTGTGAAGTAACTTAAAGCATATGATAGCAAGCTCCTGTGGTCTTGTCAGCTTGTGTCAATTTTTGCTAGTTTGTGATTTTAATTTTATCTCTATGATTGCATGTTGAGAAATTCATCCAGTTGTCATCTTTCCATCTAGGAGGTAGAAAGACCTCAATGACAAAATCATGGACAATTTTTTAGATTTTATGGCATATTTTATGAAGTGTCTCTGATGCCTAGGCTGGCTTAACTCCCATTCATATGTGTCTTTTGAATTTCCTTTATGCAATGAAAAATTTGCAGCCTTGTCGCCTGCTTCTAGTGGGACTGTTAGGAAGGGAAAGAAGCTAGATTTTTTTTTTTTTTAAAGATTTTATTTATTTATTTGATAGAGATCACAAGTAGGCAGAGAGGCAGAGAGAGAGAGGAGGAAGCAGGCTGTCTGCAGAGCAGAGAGCCTGATGCGGGGCTCGATCCCACGACCCTGGGATCATGACCCGAGACGAAAGCAGCGGCTTTAACCCTCTGAGCCACCCAGGCGCCCCGAAGCTAGAAGATTTTGGAGAGGCCATCTAGTGTGTCTTTGAGCAGGAGAGACTGCTGTACTTTTTCCTTTGGGCTCTGACTTTGGGAAATAACCGCTGCCCTACCCCCCCCCCACCCCCCATCCCGCCCCAACGGTGCATCCCCCACCTGTTTGTCTAGAGGAAAAGTAAATGCTGGAAATAATTTAAAAATCTCTTAAATATCTGCTCTCCCTTAAACAGTAGAACCCTGCTCTCTGGTCTTTAAGAAGAAGAAACTCATAAAACCGATTCTCAATAGCCCATTAGAAAGCATAATAATACATGTGAAAATGATGAGGATGGGGCTATTTAGAATTGTGGAGAGATTATCTCTTGTTCCTTGAGTGGTTAAGACACCATAATCAACCATCCTGTTTTTCTGACCACCATGTGGAATGGAAGATGTCCCCTAGCAGGTGTACTGCCCTGTGTAATCTGTTGGCTATCTGCCTGCATCATGGCTGTGGGTGCTTCGAGAGCGGTAGTCAAAAACTTTGACATAGGCACTAACCAGTCATGACAGACAGTAGGTGGGCGATGGAACGGGAGCAGGGTCCCAGAGAACACCCTCCTGCACCAGGACCAGGCACTGGTCTTTCTTTGGCCTGATCACAAGGATGGCTGAGGGTCCCCAGGGTCTGTGGGGGCACATAGGATTATTTCAGAATTTGCACAAGTAAGAGTGTGTGCAGTCAGAACATCAAACTTTGTCCTCCAGAACTTGGTCAGCATATCCAGGACTGACCTATCTTGGTGACCTCTTTTACCAAGGATATCAAAGGATGCAACTTTATCCTTGCTGTTATTTTGCATTTGTATATTCTGAGCCCCTATTGGGGAAGTGGGTGTAATGGGCTGTGGACGTTGTGGGAGAATACTGGTGAGATGGACAGTGGAGGGGGGTTCCCTTCTTCATCGGAGTTACGGAGCTGGAGAGATTGTGAGTCTGGCCCCCCCTCCTGGTTTTGGCGTTCCTCTGTATTGGAAAGTCTGTGGAGGAAAAGAAGAAGGCTAGAAACCATACAGTAGGCCCTCCCAGCCCCTGATTTGCCCCTGGATAAGCTCCCAGGACCCTGTCTCCTTGTTCCACAACCTCTAGGGCATGGAAGGCTTCTCATTTGTTTGTTCTTTCTTTTTCTCTACTCTCGCCCTCCACATTCCAATCTCACTGTAAGTTCCTTAATGCACCTCAGCCTCAGAGTCCTCATCTGTGATGTGAGGATTGTAATACTGCCTGCTGCACGCTACAGCTGTTAAGGTTAAATGAGGGGAGGCACGTGGCAATGTTTTGTGTAGTGCCTCACACACATTAAGGAAACCCTTAATAAAACCCAGTTTTAAAAAAATCATCATCCCCCCCAGTAGGAAGAGGGCCATGAATTTTGTCATAGTGGCTGGTGTATGTTAGATGATTCTTTTGTTCTATCAGTGGGAAGAACCAGACCTTCCTTTTATTCTCTTTATTTTTATTTATGTACTTTTAAAAGATTTTATTTCTTTATTTGACATAGAGAGAGAGCACAAGTGGGCAGAGCATCAGGCAGAGGGAGAAAGAGAAGCAGACTCCCCGCTGAGCAAGGGGGGCCCAACATTGGGCTCCATCCCAGGACCCTGAGATCATGACCTGAGCTGAAGGCAGCACCAAACCGGCTGAGCCACCCAGGTGCCCCCTCCTGTCCCCTTTAATGTGTGCTTTGATTTTCATATTTTATAATTTGAAAAAGAAAAATCAGATTTTTATCCTTTTTTAAAAAAAATTCAGGTGTTTTAGAGAAAGTGAATCCATATAAAAAGCAGGACACATTTTCTTTAAAGCAAGTTGTTTATTTTCATTTTTTAAAAAAAGCAAATAGTTTAAAAAACATCCAAAAGTTTTATTGATACTTAAATTCTTAATATATACATATGTTATATGGAAGGAAGAAACAATTACACAAAACTCTTGTAATTTAATAAGAATATATATATGCATGTTTAAGATATATATAAAAATAATCTCTGTACTTTCTGTTTTACAAGCACAGTCTAACTCAAAAGCTGTAATTGTGACTGGCTAAGTTGTTTGAGGAGAAAGCTGAGGAAGCTCAAAGGTTTGGATTTTCGTTAATGCCCCATGGATTTGAAGCAAGTAGCACCCTCCTCCCTGTCCACCACCCCTCCCCCCCAAAACAAAATCTCTGCAGTTAAAACAGGTAATGGGCAAGGTACAGTGTACTACCCAGCATCATACACAAAAGCTTAGTTAGAATATTTGCATTATGTAAAATCTGCAGTTACAGTTTCCAAAATGATGGCAGCAGAATGATGGATGACCCAGACAAGATTCATGAGGAAGCAGAGGGGAAGAGTTCACGAGATGGACATTCAGCAGTGCTCGCTTTGGAAAGGTTATGGGAAACAGGGAAGAAACAGCTCTGGCTGGTAGGTGGTGGATCTGGATGGGGGCCCCCAGGGAGTGAGAGGCAGATTTTAGACTGGAAAACTGGCAGGTGCCCTCTAAAAGCCCACTCAAATATGCCCAGATTTGTCCATTTTTGATGTCCAAAGAGCTTTTGTGGATTTTTCATTGATAGTAATTACTTCAAGTGTATTAACTTTTCCAAAAGCTAGTCAAATAAAGCTATTTTAAGCTTTTTATCAGAGTGTAACATGCATGCCGTAAAAGCAAAAAATCTTATGTCCTCCTGGATTCGTTTTCACAAAACGAACACTTCTCGTCAGCAGCCCCAGATCAAGAACAGCACTGCCGGCCCCAGGTGCTCCCTTAGTGTCCCTACACCCCCTTGCAGGGCTGACAGTCATCCTGACTTAAAACTCTGTAGATTGGTTTTGCCTGTTTTTTGATCTAAAAAAAACCCCTATTTTTAAAAATTTCCAGTGGAAACAAAACAAATCCTCTTCAGCCAAAAGCATATTTTTATTACTGCTGAATAAACCCTCCTGAACAATAACAATAAAAGTGACTTACCTTCTGTTTAGATGGCTCTGGATTAGGTCCTTTCCTGTCCTAAGGTAAAGCCTGGGAAGGGAAGCAGGTGTAAATGCCCCAAAGGAGGAAACAGTTGAAGAAAACTCTAGTAATTGAGCAAGGAAATGTATTGCCTACAGGCTATTATTGGCATAGGAAAGCAGACCAGCAGAGTGCTGTTTGTGGGATCACTTTCTCTCTTCTAGATTTTCTCTCTTATCTTGCCTGACTTTGATATTCCTACCTGTGGTGCACGAGGATAATTTGCTCTGGCAATTAGCATATCTTGAATACTTCCCTTGAAAGTTCAGCCTATCAACAAATAGCTTCAAATTACATTTACCTGCGATGATGTTTAAATGGAACAGGAACGTTTTCCTTTTTTTACGTCGAGCTTGGTAACCCGTGGTTAAATGTTTCTTTATCAGGATTGGTTCATGTTATCATGAACAAGGAGTGCCAGCTGAAAATGGAATGGGATTGATTGTGAATTGTTGACTAATGCTATGGGTCTCACCTAAATAATACATCCTTGGTGACTGAAAATGTTGGCTCTCCTGTTACCCAAGCTGATGTTAGGTTCGTGCAGCCTTTTCAAATCATGTCATAAATTCCATCTGCTCAGGCAGATTTCATAATTCTTCCCTTTCCCCATCTATGCCATGTCTGATGCTCCAATCTAAGCTGTGCTCCTGTGTATGAGTTGGGAGAGGGACTGGAGACATATCCCTGAGCTCAGTCACACATGAGATTTTAAGGAAGCCCTCAATTTCTGTAACAGGCCAACTGAAATATCATGTAAAGAGGGCTAGATTTCTTTAAGAGTTCTTGTTCCCCTCTGATCGCTTTAAGTTCTATTACTTGATTCTATTATCTTTTTCACAGGTTAATTTCAATTTTTGGAAATTTTACCTTTAATTGGCATCCTGAAAAAATGCTTGGGTCTGTGTCTTAATTGCTGCTGGCTAAATCTGTACATTTATCAAGAACCTTAATTGTCATAAATGAGGAAAGAGACTATTATATAAAAGAAGAAAAAATACTCAGTACTAAAACAGAACAAAAGCATCCCACATCTGTTTTTCATTTCAGGGGCTCTTTTAGTTCATGATATTTGCTTTATGTTTTGTTTCTTTTTATTGCATTAAAGTTTTAAGAGTATGTTCAGGGAAAATGGATTATTAGCAAAGAAAGCCATTTTCTCTGAACCCGTCATGGTGAGGGGTATCAGTCTATAACATTGATACCAAAAAGATTAAGAGATTATTTTGGTGTTAAAAAAATCAGATTTTCTTGGGAGCTTGTTTATAAGTTAGGTAAGAGAAAGTTAATTTGATTCATTTTATAGAAGAGGCCACATGAACTCAAAAAGAGATGGAAGACCACAGAACAAGGCAGCCAGTGGGCTAATAGATATCTGTCCAAAAAAAAAAGGACATGAAGCATGAAGCTTTTCTCAGGTGTTCTGTCTCAGTTATGGTTGAGTCTCACGTAGCACCAATTTTCACATCCTCTTTGTGGGACTTTTCAAAATGCAGAGTCCAGGGGTGCCTGGGTGGCTCAGTGGGTTAAGCCTCTGCCTTCTGCTCAGGTCATGATCTCAGGGTTCTGGGATTGATTACCGCATCAGACTCTCTGCTCAGTAGGGAGCCTGCTTCCCCCTTTCTCTGCCTACTTCTCTGCCTACTTGTGATCTCTCTCCCTGTGTGTCAAATAAATAAATAAAATCTTAAAAACAAAACAAAACAAAATGCAGAGTCTGGAAATCTAAAGCTACATTCGCCAGCCTCTCTAGAGGACTCTAATATTCTGGCTGTAAATTAAGTTCCAGTAGAATGAGATGCACTCACAGGAGATGTGGAGGGTGGAGGTGTGAGAGAGGCCACCTTGCTGCCTTCTTGGGCTTGTTTCCATAGATACATGAGAGTTGCAGGAAGAAGCATTACCTTCTCTAACTGTTCTTCAGTGGGACCCTGGGTGTAAAGAGGCAACGGCAAGGCAAGAGGGTGCTGACTCTCCTCAGATGACTCTTCATTGTCTTCAGTTGTCTTCAGCCAAGCCGGTGTGGTCTTGACTCAAGGAGTTCCTTCTGGATTCCTTACCTCTTCCGAATGTTCTGGAGGCAAGGGCTGTCCTCAAGGGTCAGTGCTGTGGTGTTCTGGGGTCATTCGGGGATGCCCAGCCTGACTCCCAGGTCACCAATCCTTGTGATTTTGTCAAATGCTTAATTACCTGTAATTAAATCCTTTTATATTCAAAATTTCTAGGGAGATTTCTGTTTTCTTCACTAAGCCCTGCCTGATAGGCCTTTTATGGTTCTAGGACCTCATGATTTTCAGTCCTTAGGTACAATCACCATGTCCGTCCCATGTGGTTTTCTCCTTCAATATTACACTTGAGTAACATGGAGTTCTGTCAAAATGCTGCCTTTGGAGTTCAGTACCTTGAGAGTGAGTCCTAATAACAGGCACTTTTAGTTATAAAGCACTATTATTTATTTACATTGTCTCCCGTTCAGTCCACAGGACCACCTTGAGTGGTAGGAAAAGGGCAAGTCTTATTCCCATTTTACATAGAAGCAAACTGAGGCTAATGAGTTGTGACTTGCCCAAGGATATACAACTGGTTAGTTAAATTTAAAATTAAGTCTGGTTACGTTCTGGGCTCTTTCCAGGCTACCATGGTATCTCCAAACAGAATTCTTTCAGTAGTAAAAGACTTTCAATAGAATCCAAATCAATACTGGTTGAAAAAGATTCCTTGACTTCTCCAAAGAATCTTCCAGATTTTAGGATTCATACAAATGGGGTTTAGATCCCTAACATACTTACACCTTTTGGCTAGTATTATTTTTATATTTATAAAAACTGTATTTTATATTTTTATATTTGGCAGTTATTTTTATGGTGTATATGCAAAATCCACTTTTGTCTGCATCACATTACATGGGAACATAGGAAAGCTTCACTGTGACTTTGAGGCACAGAGGCCAGTGTGTACTCCACTCTACAAATGTTCTATATCAGTCATTCAATATAGACACGTGGTATATGTCGATATTCAGGAATGGTGTTAAAGGTCTTTTTTTTTTTTTTTTTCAGTGCCTATCAAGTGACACTTTTGTGTCTAGCAAGACTCATATGTGCTTCTCCATGTTTTTTTCTTCTCAACATCCTTGCTAAATGTTATCTTTGTTGGTTTCCCGTTAAGACGGGTCCTGTGTGGGATGCCTGGGTGGCTCAGTGGATTAGGGCCTCTGCCTTCGGCTCGGGTCATGGTCCTAGGGTCCTGGGATTGAGACCCCCATTGGGCTCTCTGCTCACCAGGGAGCATGCTCCCCCCCTCCCTGCCTCTCTGCCTACTTGTGATCTCTGTCAAATATATAAATAAAATCTTAAAAAAAAAAAAGACGGGTCCTGTGGCTTCTTATGGAAATTGTTGATCTTGGAAACTTTGGTAGGCATGAAGGAAATGTAGACGATGACTCCAAGCAGGACACAGAATGGCTCGAATTCGAGGTGGTGTCAGTCGAGAGGCCAGATGTAGATTACCGGTGCAGGAAGGTGGATATAAGGAGGTAGATAGACCTGGTCTGTGCTATAACTGGGCCAAGGCACCTGGAGGACTACCACTTTACGTTATTTACCTTCTTTCTTTCCCTAGGACAGAGCATAGACTTGACACTGGGTAGGTGCTGAGGAAATGTCTGTGGAATGAAGGAAGCATCTGGTGTGTGTCTGCACACAGTGTGGTTCACACAGGGGAGGCAGACCTGGAGGGTGGCGGGCCTGTTCTGAAGAGACCTTCATGACACAGTGCCCGTGGCGTCAGTTGGAAAGCCCTACCTGACATCCTTCCATTCTATCTGAAATCTCCCGGAGTCCTAAGGGACTCTGTGGCTTTTTTAGGTAGGGTTTCTGGATGAGAGTTGGAGAAGCAAAATGTTTATTGTCAATACAGAGCTGATGGCTGTTACAGAACCGATTTCCTGTAAGGTATAAATATGGCTTAAGGTTGAGGGTGTACTCAATTGTAATTTAATATTGGTTGACAATTATGATGCTCATTGTATTTGCATCCCATATTCTGAAGGTTACCAGTGGCTTCCGTTTTCTGGAAAAGATGCTGACACAACTACCCAGGTATTGCTGTGAAAATTACCCTTAAAGAAATTCGGACACGTTGAGAGTGACAGAACAAAAGACTGATGGTTGTGAAATCATCCCCTTTGTTATGCTAATGATCCACAAAGACTTCCTTCCCCATTCCTCATTTAATTACTGGGGCCACCTACATTCTCCCACCTTACCTGTGGGTCCTGGGAAAGCCAGGAATACCTCTCTGGGTTCTGGATCCCATGTTTCCTGGTTTCTCTGGATCCTGACTTTATTATTATCTCCCCTTTGATAGTATCTGTGGAAATTTTCCCTCCTCCAACGCTTCTCCAAGAACATAGCAATATACCTTTTATTTATAAAAATTCCAAGGTAGAATTCAGCACAATGTTCTCCAGCTTTCCTCATGTACTTACTGCCCCCTTCATCATTTTCCCGCTGTGACCGAAGCGGTGCTTATACCCACCATCCCCCTTTCCTGACATGCCAGCCACTCCTCAATCCTCCAAATCCTTGTTCTGCCCTTATCATTGTTTTGAGGTTTCTCTTGCCAAGGCTTCTGGCAACCTGCTGGGCATCAACTCCCAACCCATACTTACCAGAACCTATCTTTGCTTCCTTGCCTCTTTTCCTGTTGTAGTTTTCTTCCACCCATGCAGTATTCGTAATGACAATATGTATTGATGCTTCTTATACAGTAGACATTTTGTTAGTGAGGTGGAGTTGTGATTCTAAATGGTTTTGTCCCTGCCCTCAGGGAGTTTGTATTCTAGATAGGATACATCTAGATAGAATACATTCTAGATAGGATAGGATAGAGGAGATAGATGCTAAAGAAATAGGAATATAATTGTTTCATTGTAATGGTGGTAAGTGCTACAAAAAAAGGTATAGAAGCACATGTGAGGGGGGCGCCTGGGTGGCTCAGTGGGTTAAGCCTTGGGTTCAGGTCATGATTTCAGGGTCCTGGGATTGAGCCCTGAATTGGGCTCTCTGCTATCAGCAGGGAGCCTGCTTCCTCCTCCCGTTCTGCCTGCCTCTCTGTGTACTTGTAATCTCTCTCTCTCTCTTTCTGTCAAATAAATAAAATCTTAAAAAAAAAAAGTACATGTGAGGATAAGAAATGTGGAAGGGTCGCCTTGAGGCAGTCTATTTTTGGAAAGACCCGAGTTCTAAGTGGGACTTAGGCCATCAAGAGGAGGGGGAGTGTGTCAGACCAATGGAATAGTACATGGGGGCATTCCAAGGATCAAAGGATGGAAGTCCTTTGAAGGACAGAGCAGAATAAGCAGGTGGGGAGCTTGTGGTTCGGGTAATGCTGGCAGGATGGCAAGTGGCCTGCTGAGGCCACTGCAAGGTTTTATCATAAAGTCAATGGGAAACCACTAAAGCCATGTTTTCCGAACTCAATGCTATTGACATTTGGGGTTAGATAATTCTCTGTTGTAAGGGGCTGGCCTGTGCATTGTAGGATGTTTTGGACCCTCCCTGGCCTCTACCCACTAGATGTCAGTAGCAAAAGCCCCAGTGTGACAAACCAAGTTATCTCTGGACATTGTAAAGTCAGAACCACTGATGAAATGAAACCACTGATTTAAATCTTAACTGATTTTAAAAAGTATTGGGCTAATGCATGTGTGTGCATACACACACACACACAAGGCCAGTAAACACATGAGAAGTTGTTCAACATCATTAGTCTTAGGGAAATGCAAACTCAAAGCACAGTGAGATGCCCCTTTTATCCTCGAGAGCTCTATCTTACTAAAATGGTCCCTTTCCTCAGCTGATGCCCCCTCCTAGACAACAGCACCTTGGATGCCTGGGAATCTGGCCTCTTGTTTGAATCTGGACTACAGTGTCTGAAGTAACGTGTGGTATTTGAGGAAATGAGTTTCTAACTTTTTTGGAACGCTGTATTGTGTTAAGAGAGATTTTTGTACCTATCGGTAAAATGCAAATATTGAAATGGGGCTTCTCGCCACTGTTTTGCATCTTCTCTTCTGGACCTGGTAACAGAACTCTTCTGCTTTCCTTTATTTGGGGGGACATTTCAGACTGGATAGACCTGTGGAAGGAAACTCTCATCAGTGCTGATGCATGTAGAAGTCTGACCTCACTGACCCTAAGCCAATACCTTAGCATCCTTTACTGTTTTATTTTTATTTTTTGTTGGTATAGTTAGGGCTGCATTGCCCATGTTTGATGCGATCACATCTGCTTTTCTGTGTGACCCTTAGAATTCTTTTCCACCGTTTACACACCTGTTTCCCCTGCAATGTATATATTTGCTATCTTTGGCTCTCCTTTTCCCTGATGCAGGTCTTGGGCAGTCCCTCTGGAACATTGTTAATTTTCCTTGTTGACTCTATAACAGTGATTAATTTTAGAAGTGCATGTCTTTATTCATATGTGTTCTCTTGTAACAACATAAAAACATAGAATCACTGTGGAGTTAGGATTGTGGTCAATGAGGGCCCATAGTTTCTGATAATGGTACTAAGGGTCTGTGGGTGAAGTTTAGGGTGATTCTCTGCATGAGTTTGCTAGAGCTGCCCTTACAAAGTTCCACAGACTGGGGGCTTTAAACAACAGAAATTTATTTTCTCACAATTTTGGAGGCTAGAAATCTGAGACCAAGGTGTGGCAGAGCTGGTTCCTTCCTTTTGGGCCCTGAGGGAAGCATCTGTTCAGGCCAATGGCCTAGACTGGGGGTTGGCCGACTTTTCCCTGTGTTGCCACTTTGTCTTCTCTCTGTTTCTGTGTCCAAATTTCCTCTTCTGTAAGGATGCCAGCTTCATTGGATTTGGGCCCACCCCTGTGACCTCCTTTGAACGTAATCATCTGTGTACAGGCTCTGAAGATGGTGACACTTATTTTGTGGAACTGGGGTTAGGACTTCAACATATACATTTTTTGTGGGGGGCACAATTTAGCCCACAACATACCTTGACCTGGCAGAGTACGTGGCTCAGGGGGTGGCAACATGCTGGCTCTATTCAGATATTGACGCTTAGGAAAGCAACCAGATTTGTTTTGCGCTACTTAGATGTTAAAACTGGATGATAACTGCGTAAATGGAAAAAACCCAGAACTGGCTAGATGGAATTATCTGACCAAGTTTGTTTTGTAAAAAACATTTCCCTACAAATGAGAAACCTGGTTTCTCCATAAGTTTTGGAGCTGCGTTACCCAATAGAAATAGACTGTAAGCCGCTAAGGAAATTTAACATTTTCTAGGAGCCATATTAAAAGAGGTAAAAAGAAACAGAATGCAGAGTTTATTTAACCCAATATGTTTATATCAATATATTATCAATACCAATAATTATTAATCAGGTATTTTATATTCTTGATTTCATTCCTTGTCTTTGAAATAGTACAGCACATCTCAGTTGAACTAGTCACATTATAAGGGTTCAGTGAGTCTATCTTGGACATGTAGACACAGAGCATGGATTCTCAACTGGGGCCAAATAACCTCCAAAATAACCGAAAAATGATCTTGAGGGACAAAAAAATATCTTTTTGATTTTGTATAAAGACATACGTATGACATATAAATAGATAAGAGTATCTGTGATATTAAAATTTCATTGAGGATGACTAGAAAAACAAATGTCTAAAAGGGCTTCTTAGTGGGGCAATAATGAAAAAAAAAACAAGTTGCAAAGCAGCAGCTTCTTCTATCATTATATTAGTCTCACTGTGGATCTATTGATGAGCTAGGGATGCAAGTAAAACAGTTTCTATCAAATAAAGAGAAGTAAATGGAAATTTACTGTGCATTATCCACTATTACATAAGACAGGTATATTTACTGGTGTTCTCTTTTCAAGGCAGATGTTTATTGGGAAAAAAAAACAAAACAGAACCTTATAACCTGCAATAAGCAAGTTAAAACTGAATTCTTCGTGGCACAGTTTTGTCTGCATTCTGAGCTCACTGGTTCTCCTTGGGACTTTTCATCACTGTGTTCCTGACCCAAAGCTTTGCCCATTGTAGGCCTGTCTGAGTTGATCTCAAAGTGTGTGGTCCCTGGACCAGCAACAGCAGCAGCACTGAGGGCTTACTAGAAATGCATGTTTTTGGAATGCCTGCCGGGCGCAGTCATTTAAGAGTCTGCCTTCAGCTCAGGTCATGATCCCAGACTCCTGGGATCGAGTCCCACAGGGGCCCTTTGCTCAGCAGGAATCTGCTTTTCCCTCTGTCTGCTTTGCCTGCTTTCTCCAAGCCTGTACTCTCTCTCTCTCTCTCTCTCTCTCTGGAAAATAAATAAATAAATAAAATAGGAAAAGAAAAAAAAAGAAAAGAAAGAACGAAATGCATGTTCTCAGGCTCTAGCCCAAATCTACTAAATGAGAAATGCTGGGGAAGGGGCCCAGGAATCTGTTTTAGCAAATCCTTTTAGTAAATCTAATGCATCCAGAAATTTGAAAACCACTGTCTTAAATGGAATCCATGTCTTATGGATACTGATGGAGAGAAATAATAATAAAAAAAGACCTTTGGAGAGTTGTCTCCATTTTTCTGCAGTAAAATGCAGCAAGAGTTATAGTCTCTCTGCAGTTGCCTTGGAAATGAAGGATGACCATATATTTCAAACTTCAAACTGGAGCATATGTTCTGACAATTAAGAATACTTGTGATCTGGGTTGAGTGGCTACTTTGGTACGGAAAGAATATAGACACTTGCAGTTATGTGGGAGGTGGGAAAAAAGCAGGTGGAATTGAAAATGGATATTCATGTATTTCTGGGTCAAGTCCTGCCTTGGATGGCAAGACTGCCAGGTTCCAGCTGATCTTGGAATGTTAGAGGTTGATTATGGAGGAAGCAGACAGGTAGCTGAAATAAATGATCATTTAGCAGAAGGACTGTGAAGTCAAGAAAATATTGAACAAAGGAGCTGTAATCTTGAAGGAGGAGAAGGAATAAGCTAGAAATAGCAGTATCAGAAGCAAGTGAGGCAGACTAGTACAGTGTTCTAAAATATAAATTTGAGCAGGTTTACCCTGTTGAGTTTAAATATTTCATTGTCTGGGATCCTTGCAGTGAATTGTCACCAAGAGCCAGATTAGAATCTTGTCAGATGCTTTTGTGAGACACTCTGATAAGGAAAGGAACCGACCTGGAACGGTACGTTAAAAACTTGAGGTTAATTCCAGATTCACCGGAAGTGGGGATGTGGGCTCTGGGCGGCTTGTCTGAAACTTTCATTTTGCCCGACTCTAGAGGATGAGAGGTAATAAAGCAGACCTGAAAATACTGCTGTGATTTATTGCAAATATTGCTGTGACCTTTTATGCCCATAATCTCATAGAAGCAGCTTAAATAATTTTAAATTGTTCCTTCATTATCATATTAAATTTGTTTTCAAATGTCTTTGTTTGTTTTTTTAACATTTAGAAGTGATTTTGAAATCTTAAAATTCCAGCCGAATTTCCATGCAACAACACACTTCTTGTAAAAGGCAGTTTGCAAACTGCACGTTAAGAATACATCTTAAGGGGCATCTGGGTAGCTCAGTTGGTTAAGCCACTGCCTTCAGCTCAGGTCATGATCCTGGAGTCCCACATCGTCTCCCTGCTCGGCAGGGAGTCTGCTTCTCCCTCAGACCTCTCTCCTCTCATGCTCTCTCCCTCTCTCTCTCAAATAAATAAATAAAATCTTAAAAAAAAAAAAAAAGAATACATCTTAAGTTTATCAGGATAAAACAGACGGCAGTGCCTCAAAAACGTAAACAGGACTATCCAATGATCTGGCTATTCCACTGTTGGGTTTAAAACAGCTGAAAGCAGGGACTCAGATATTTGTGAAGCTGTGTTCATAGCAGCATTCTTCGCAATAGCCAAAGGGTGGAAACTACCCAAATGTCCGTCGACAGACGGGTAGATAAGCAAAATACGATATGTGCATACAATAGAATATTATTCAGCCTTACAAAGGAAGGAAATTCTGACACCTGCTACAACACGGATGACCCCGTGAACACATGATGCCAGTCACAAAATAAACCACAAAAGAATCAATATTGTATGATTCTACATATAGGAGGTACCTAGACAAGTCAAATTCATAGAGACAGGAAGTAGGTGGAGATTGCCAGGGCTTTGCAGGAGGAGGGAATGGGGAGTTTGTCTTTAATGAGTGTGAGATTCCAGTTGGGAAGATGAAAAAGTTCTGGAAATGGATGTGGCAATGGCTGCACAGCAGTGCGAGTATACCTAATGCCACTGAACTTTATACTTACAAATGCTAAGTTCTGTATGGTAGGAACCACGATAGAAAAAGAAGGCCATGATAAATCTTCATTGGCTATTTTAATAGTTTTAAGCATAATCCACTAATAATAAATAATTTTATGAGCCAAGCGTTTCGTCCAAGTACTTTACCCAAATTATCCTCTTTAGTTCTCATGGAGACCCTCTGAGGTAGATATTATTATTATCTTGTTTTTTGTTTTTTGTTTTCAGTTGTAGTTGTGTGAACTCAACCCACTCATTGGGGACAGGCATCCCCTTCGGAATCTAGCTTTATGATAAGACTCACCATGTAGACTAAAACCATTGGTATGTTCCTCCCATCGGGAAAACAATCCTCAGTTCCCAAAATCATTTCTGCAAGTTCTAATTTTCATTATAAGTCTTTTTGATCAGGTAGAGAATACGACATACCTTGGTTATAATGTGTATGAAAAACTTGAAATTAACTGGTAATTTACGTCTCTTTTAAAAATGTAATTCCTGCAAAAGCCCAAGTATTTCAGGATAAAAATCCATATCCAGTGACATGTGTTTTGTTGTGCAGATGGTATGCCTTTCTGAAAATTGCCAAAAGAAAAGAACACATATTTTAGAAATGTTTAATATTATAATTACAGTGCATGCTGTTTTGCTTTATAATGTGCATGCTTTAAACTCCGAACACTATTTGCTTGTGATGTTTTATTTTATCTTATGAAATTTAAATTTGCAACAATTTAGTGTATATCTTTCGGAAAATGTAGACCATGGGCTTATTTACTGTTACCTTGGAAACAGCAATGCCCAAATAGTACGTTTACTCTCCTTAGTACAATTAAAGATCATTTTATAGCACAAATGTAATTTAAAATATTACCTTCAAACATGGGTTTTAATTAATTTTACATATATAAAATAGGTAATGGTGTTTAATCTTAAAATTATGTGGAAAAATAGATACCGCTTTTTAATAGAAAACATGTCAATTTGTCTTAATAAATATATGCATTGCTGGGCTTTTTCTTTACAAGTAATGCACAGATATTCTAATTACTAGTAAAGAAGCTTAGTTACATAATTAATAATGCTGTGAAGTTAGGATGCCTTGTCTATTTTTTTGAAACTTTTGCTAATCTTTGGCGACCTTGGAGAAACCCTTAACAATTACTGCTTGTTAAAACGACTCCTGGATAGGGCTTTCTACAGTGATATATGTTGATACTTGGTTTTTTCTTAATTTCTAGGACTCTGCTATTGTCACTCCAATTATTTTGAGGACTGACCCTCAGGGATTTTTCTTTTACTGGACCGATCAAAATAAGGTAAAAAATGAGATATGTCTTTCTTACATTTTCCAGTTGGTTGCTGATTAATCATGCCAAGTGTTTAAGTTACTTACAAGTATATCCTTGTACCTACAAGTCACCTTAAGTATATCCATTTCATGGATGACACTTTGTAATTTATTTAAAGATTCTACTTAGAATCCCTAAGGTGGACATGTCTTAGGATTTTCCAAGGATATTAGTCCAAAGTATTAGATATGCTAAATCCTAGAACAATTGGTATTTTTTCAGGACAAAAACATGGCCATGTGAGTGACATTTTGTTGTAGAAGAAAATTAGCCAGCATAGGGGACTTAAGTCCCCCCTTCAGGTTGATTCATCAAGAATAAAGAAAAATGATAAGAAAATGACTTTTGATCCAAATGACAGTGAGTTTGGCTTTCCTTTTCTCTTCCTTCTCCCCTTGGCTGCTTATTAAAGAGTTCTCCGAGCCTCGGGAGGAATTGGGTCATGATCATTTGCTCACATTAGAAAATTTAAGAATAAAAAAAAAAAAGAAAATTTAAGACTATGATCCTTTTAGCTCATACCTTCAATTTTTCAGGATTTGTTTTTTTCATTTGAGCTTCCTGTCTCCCATATCATGAATTTAGGATCTCATTAATTATGAAACCAATTGAGATGATTCCATATTGAATTATTAAGAAGCAGAATGTCTGAAAATTTCAAGATTTATTTGGAGTTTAATGGGCAGAAAAAAAAATCCATAGAAAGTAGTTATTCAAGAGACAATGAATGCCATGGTTCTGTACCTGAACCCATGAGGCTACAGAACACAGAATATTTTTGACCTTATAAATTCTATTATTTGGAAAGGTGGGTAAGTTTTATTGAGTGTGCTAAATACATATTGAAACCAATAAAATACCTGGTATCACCTTGTGAAGGACTGTTAGTCTTTTCACATCCCTGAGTTAGGTCTTTATAGCCAAAGTTACTGGAATTTGTCAGCCTTCCCTTCTGCCTTCGGGGCAACCTCGACTTCACCTGTGAGTAGTGGTCTGGAACTAACCTTTTGCAATGACATGTTTGGGGTCAGGGTGGAGCCTGGGGGAAACCCCCGGGGTAGTGGACAGTGCTATCTGGCTCCCTGAGCCAGTCCTGGACATGCCTGTTTACACTCATCCAAAAGGTGAATTTTAGCCTTTTAGCCTTGAAGTTAATTTCTAAATATGGGTACACTGGAATCATCTCTGGCCATAGTTGCAGGGCTACACTATAGACTCCAAGCTAATGTAAAAAAAAAAATGTATTTGAGTAAGATTTCCTACTTAATGTTCATGTTTATTACTGGGTGTGTTAATCACTTTAGCTTTGACATTCTGTTTGGTTTCCTGCTGTTATGTATAAAACAATGGCTTGAAAGAGGTTTTTTTTTTGTTTGTTTTTTTCCCCTCCTAAAGGCTATTTTTAGAACTGTTGAAGCTATATTCATGAAAGATATATTTATAATGCCTAGGGCATTTTTAGAGGTTGGGCATTGGTACAAGGGACTAACCTGTCAGTTTGATTTTTCAGCTTGTAAATCAAGCTTCTATAAAAGCAACAGAAGGTATTTTGGGGTTTTTAAATAATTCATGGCAACTCAGTTAAGCTCCCTTCGAAGACCAATCATAAATATTTCTTTGCTTAAGAAAGAAAAAGGGTTTGGGACAGAATGATGCATCTCTATTGTTCTGTGAACCTAGGATTTTGACTTATGCTTATTTTCAGGTGTAGGAAAATTTCTTTCAGTTTTTTTCCAACAACCGTTTTCTCTTGGTTGTGATGCTGTTTATGACCAGTTGAAACAAATAATATGGTAGCAGTTCCTTTTATCTCTTTATTACTTTCCTTCTCATGGATATTAATCTTATAGTTCTGCTTAGAGATGGTAAATTTCATTTCTCACTTTTTAAATACCTGAGTTATCCCTCAGTCATATACCAGAGTTAGGAGGTTTATTTTCTAGTCAATGATCATATATTAGTATACAAAAGATGAGAGGATTTAAGAAGAAAAATTAAATTTTTCATGCTTCCAAGTTTGTCATTTTCTTCTGGCTTTAAGCCTGGTCTTGGAGCCAGAAAGAGTGATACATCCACTTCTAGGAGATGGACGGGTATAAGTGATATATTAGAGGAAATGTATGCTAGAAGATAATGCTCTCAAATGAGGATGGCAAGCCAAGCTTTTAGTCCATGTTTTTGCATAAGATCATCGGATGGTACCTGGCCACGTGGTATAATCACGATGTTACTTAGAGACCCATTTTCTTTAAAATATTTTTTCTAGCAATGACTCTTAGTGATGTGAATCTTTCCCATGTATTATAGAGATCGTGTCTCAGAGGGAAAACAATAAACTTTAAAGTTTATTCATCGACTTTATGCACTGTGTTTTCCGTGGGTTTGGAAGCTTGCATTGGTATTTACTATAAGGGGCTTCTTGGCCACTCTTGGGCTTCTCCCCACCTTGTTTTTCCTTTGCCGTGAAACCTGTGCCCGAGCGACGCCTGGTCTACTCAGAGGTGAGCTGAGTGGCTTTAAGAAGCTCTTAGTAAAGAAGCTCTTGTAATGAGATCTTTCTTTTTATAGCTGTGGAGGAAAATCCTCACATTTTACACAACGTCTTAGCCATATCTTCTCTCCTTTATAGGCTACGTGATACTCCATGATATGTTACACCATCCTATAGGTGATGCTATAGACCCGAGTCCCCAATTTCGCCCTTTATGGACAGTGACATGCTCCCTTCCTCTAACTCCAGCTTTGCCTTTTCATCATAGAAATGATAGGTGGCAAAGAAGATGAGGAGCATAGGAGACAGATTTAGGAATTAAAAGCTGGAAATAATAGAAAGTAATTTTTAGATAGCAAACATGTGCTTTGGTGAAACATTGAAAGACTATTTGGAGCTGGTGAAAGCAGATACATATGAACATGATCTTAAGGGATAAATGTTCATACTTTGTACCAGCTCTGAACTTATTTTAATCACTTTCTTCTTTACGGTTGGCTCTGTACATCTTAGTGACTGTAAGTAGCAACAACAAGTTTCTGAATAGGACTGTTTGAGCACGGGGGTTTTTCTTATGTCGGTATATAGTATGGGAAGAGGATGAGCTTTTTTTGCAATTGTGGGTGGGAAGGGGCTCCTGCACAGCCAGATTATTTAAGGGTTTGCCAACATTAGGCTATGCCTTTTTGTTGGTCCCATACTGGGACCGGGAACAAACACAGGAAGTGTTAGCCGCGAAAACCATTTAACTACAAGAGGAATCTGCCTCACAAGTTTGGAAGAGAAGCCAAAAAGAAAAAAGAAGTCAATGTTAAAGAGCTATTACAAACCTATCCTCCTAGAAGATGAAACAAAGTAGACCTTTGCCTTGCAACTGGATTCCCTGCTTCTGTGCCAAAGTTGGTGTAAAAATAAAACTAGCTACTACTAGTTCCAACCCAAGATGTCCAGTGCAGCTCAGTGGGCTCTCCCTTGTATCGTTAGAAGAGGACCTTGGAGGGAGATGGAAAGGGAGCACATAATTACATTAAATTGTATTTAGAAAGAAATAGGAGGAAGAAGAGACATTTATAAGTGAAGGACTCCTAATATTTTTTTTTAAATTACAGACTTTATTTATTTTTAACTTTATAAATAATACACACATACAGTCTTTGTGTTAAGAGAGTGAAGCAGTATAAATGTCCTTAACCCCTTTCCATCTCTGACCCCAGTCTTAATCTTCTGACCAGAAGTCAACCGCCGGTAACAGCTTTCACGGTATCTTTCCAGATCTCCTCTGAAGGAATTTTACATGAGTAACTATGGAAATGTTTATGATTGTTTGTATCCTAAATACCATCATATTATTTTTACTGTTCCATTAAACTGTGTTTTACTTTATTTGTCTTAGAGAACTTTCCATGTAAGTACATGCATATCTACCTCATAGTTTTAAATTGCTGTACCATGTCCCATAGAACGGATTACCAAATTTTATTTAATGGTAATCTCTCATTGAAGGACTGTTTGGCCTTTGTTTCTAATTTGGGGCTACAGAAAGCAATTCTGCGGTATAGAGTAATAGTTAGCCTGTGTCTCCCACTCTGGGTATTTGGGTCAGGGGTTCCCTGAGGTAACTTCTCGAAACTACAACTGCTGATTGAAGGCTATACATATCCTAAATTTTAGTGAATAGTTGCATCACTTTATAACCCTGCCAGTCTTGTGCGACAGGAACAGTTTCCTCAGGCCTCACCAACACTATTAAGAAACATTTTATTTTTGCCAATCTGATGCAACGGTTGTATCTCTTTGTTTTAATTTGCCAATGTCTGACTTGCTGGTAAGCTGTGCGTATTTTTATACATTTATGGACTGTTCCTGTTTTCTGTTACATAAATCTTATATTCCTTGCCTTGTGTTGAGAGTTTTCTATGTATTCTAGATGTTAATCCTCTAGCTGTTAAAGATGTTGCAAATACTTTCTTCCTGTTTGTGGTTTGTCTTTGAGTTTCTCAACTTTTAACTTATGCATGGCAAAAGATGACTTGCCATTTTCAATTTTGATGTATTCACATTTCATTCTTTTTTTTTTTTTTTTTTTGCTTTCCTTAAGGACTTTCTTATTCCTCATCCTTATGGCCATCATTATTATTAATTTAAGTTTCTAATCTTAGTCTGTTCAAGCTGCTCTCACAAGATACCACAGACTGGGTAGCTTATGCAGGACAGGAATTTATTTCTCACAATTCTGGAGGCCAGAGTCCAAGGTCAGGGCCCTCTTCCAAGTTGCAGACTTTTCCTTGTATCTTCACAAGGAAGGGACTGGAGAGATTTCTGGAACTTCTTTTTAAATGCACTAATTGCATCCTTGAGGACTTTGCTTTCAAGACCTAAGCACCGCCACCGCCTAAAGACCCCACCTTCTAATCCCATCTTTGGGCATTAGGGTTGCAGCATATAAATTTGGGTCAGGGGCTGGGGAGGACACAGGCGTCTGGACCATAGCTATCATGTAATGTGTTTTGAGGACTAATGTGAGGTGGGCCTCTAAATTTTAATTTCTTTAAGTAGGTAGCCCTACGTGTTGGTGGTTCCCTGTCCTTTCTTGTTGGAACAAGCTATGACTGCACCCTTTCTCCTATTTTTTTTTGTAGTTCAGGATGTGGGAGGTGGGAGCTGAGGTGTTGGACTGACCTGAGTTGATGGTCCTATTGTGCTCCTAGTACTGACCCCTTCACCACCAATTCGGCTCATAGATCTGCTCCTATGTGGTAATGCCTATGGTCTTCCGGGATGTCATTTCCCACTTCATTTTTTCCCATTTTATCTTCTGCTTTTCCTATTTTCTGTTTACCCATAACCTTAGTTCGTAGACATAAATTTGTACCTGCATATTGAGTCATTTTGAGGGACATAGGACAGGAGGAATGGACTCTACCATCTGCCGTTTTCTTCTGGTCTGTGATTTGCATGAGACATCATTTGGATCCTTATACAGAGCGATGATTAAGTTTCTATTAATGACAAGTATAGACTGTCTTCTCTTATGGTAATCTTAAATTTCCATACAGAGTTCAAAAGAAAGTTTAAAAATTAAATATTTAAATAAGCCTCAATGATTTTTTTTCAGCATGAGTGTTCAGGGTTCACAGATATTCTAAATGATGAATCATAGATCTCCACAAGAAACTCTAGGAATATCCTATTAAAAACTTAGTCTGGCCTTCATAAAGAACTGCCAGGCACCACACATTACAATAACCATCATTTAGCAATGGTGGTTCTTCTTTGGGGCACACTGATATATTCCAGAAACATCAATTTTGACCTTTCTTGTGTATGGTAAATGGGGTATGAGTCTATTGAGTACAATAATGTGGTTATAAACTTAAAAAAGATGAACTCTATTCATTTTTATTTGATAACTTCCCCCAAAGTCTGAAACAATGACTGAAATTACCTCAGAAAACAGCAAAATGCATGTGAGGATTGCTTTCTTAGGGCTGGGATCATTCTTTGGCCTGGAGCAGTATACCAGTCATTGCTAACTAACCAGCATCATCTAGTGACTGAATCTTTTCCTTCACTTTCTCCGAATGGCTTCACCATTATTGAAGAAACTGATAGTGTAGATGTAGTAGTCCTTACTACTCCACATGCCCAGGTTGGCTCCTAGTGGCCAGCACTTATATTCTTTTGCTGTTTCTGGTCGCTAGAGCTCACTTTGGCACCCTGGAAGACCCTGGGAATTAACACCCACTCTAACCCAAGGAGTTTGATAGGTAAATATTACTGTTCTCTCACCTCTTGGGTGGGATAACTCAAAGGTGCAAGCTTTATGTTTTTCCCCCAGCATTCTTTGGTGGGATTAAGCCCATTTATCCACAGTGGTAACTGGCACGCAAACACACCCAGTATGTCCTTCCTTCCTTTCCTGTCTCAGTTCCTCATTCCTGACGTGTCCTGGAACCACCTCTAAAATAAGCTAATTTTACCAGAATCCGTCTCTAGGAACTGCTTAATATAGATGCTTAATGCTTGACATCTTAATATAGATGCCCCCTAATTAAGGGCATTAAGAGGATTTCTTAGTAAGAGACACTGGAATCTATTAGATGAATACTTTTGTTTTAAGCCAAGCAGTTTTCTTAAAACAGCCATAATTTGGAAGGCTAGAAGCTGGTTAAGAAAACCAGCTCTGAAGTCAGATAGATGTGGGTTTGGGCTTTTGCTTAACCTTATTAAATGAATGACCTTGGGTGAATTTCTTTACAATCTGAGCCTGGGTTTTGTTCATCTGCAAGATGGGGTATTACTTTCTTAGGATTGTTGTTAAGTGTATTATGTGAAGTGAGTAACACAATGCCTGGCACTTTATAAACTTTCAATCCTCTCTAGGTTTCTTTTTTTTAATTTAATTTTTAAAATTTATTTTTAATTTCTAAAAATTTCAGCTTTATTGAGGTATAATGATTAGTTAATAATTTATTGGCAAATAAAATTGTAGGATATTAAAGTATACATCGTGGGGATTTAATATACATACATGTTGTGAAAGAGTCCCTCTGGAATTAATTAACGCATCCATCACCTCATGGATTTATTTATCTTTTCGTTTGTGTGAAAACATTTAAGTTCTACTTTCAGCAAATTTCAATTAAACACTACAGTGTTTCAGCTGTAGTTACCACGTTTTACATTAGATCCTCAAACCTTATTAATCTTCTAGCTGAAAGGTAGTAGTAGTACCCTTTCATCAACCTCTCCTTATTTCCTCCACCCCACCCCTACCCCAGGCCCTAGCATCCACTTTTGTAGGGTTTCTGTGAGTTCAGAGTTTGACTTTATTTATTTATTTTTTTTCAGATAACCACGTATAAGTGATACCATGCAGTGTTTGTCTTTCCATGGCTTATGTCACTTGGCATAACACCCTCAAGGTTATTTGTGGTCGCTTTTTATTATTGGGATATAATAAACCCTAGTTTCTGATTAAATAATTAGTGTATCTAAGTAATTATTAGGGACCACAAATGTGCTTTGCAAGCCAGGTGATCATCTGCTTATGTGCATTTTTAAATATATGTTTTTTTTTCTCCTTCAAGGTAATAGTGACTTGTGTTCTATTTAGACAGAGCTGTGGTCTTTTGATCTAAAGCATTGAAACTTAGGTCTGTTTGGGCACACAAGATGTTTATTTATATATTTCATAATGTTTTGGGAACAGAGCCATGGAAGGCAAAAGAAGGGATTTATTGTTTAGAAGAATTTTCCTCTGAGGATAACTCATTCATAAATACTCCATCATAGGTGAAAGTTTCTTGGACCCTCGGGAATCTGAAGCATCTTATGGAATAAACTTTAAGATGATTTAAAAGTCTTGGATACGAGGAAAAAGGTATTATTCACAAGAAGAATTGGACTCCACCATGGTTGTGTCTTTTTTCCTAAGATCAATCATTTTAGGATTGTCCCAGCTATGCTGACATCAGGCAGCTTCTCTGCTTCCATGCTGATCAGATCCTTAGAGAGCAGAGCTGTCATGTTTTCAAGTGTGATTTAGATAGTTATTGGTTTGTTTGATTGCTGAGGAATGAACCTCTTCTCATCAAGCCCACTTCTAGATGAAGCTCCATTTATTCTCAACACTACCTTCTTCTTCTTCTTTTTTTTAAAGGTTTTATTTATTTATTTGACAGACGAGATCACACAAGTAGGCAGAGAGGCAGACAGAATGGGGAGGGGAGAAGCAGGCTCCTTGCCGAGCAGAGAGCCCGATGTGGGACTCGATCCCAGGACCCTGGGACTGTGACCTGAGCTGAAGGCGGCGGCTTAACCCACTGAGCCACCCAGGCGTCCCAACACAACCTTATTCTCAAGCCAGGAGCCTGAGAGTTTTTTCCTCAGTGAACTCTGGCTAGTATACGATAACCAAATGTTATGATTGCTTGGGTTAATGTAGACACAACACAAGAAGAAATGTTATTATGATGGAACCTCTCACACATTTCTTCTTGGAGACTGTGTTTCGTGGATTTTTAGCAGAATGTCTCACTGAAATGTAACCTCTTCAAATGTCTTTTGGAATCAGGGTGTGAGTATGAAACAGCAGCTTTGCGGTTTCTTTGGGGTTGTTTGTAAAGTAAAAGTGCGTTGATACGATTTTCATGTCACCCTCCCTGCACTGCATCATGCCAGTGCCAATGGCAATGCCTGTTTGAATCCACTGTGGTCAGAGTTGAGAAATACAAAACACCTTGGCTTTAATTCAAACGAATTTACTCTTAATATAATTTAATTAAAAATTGTGCCTCAGTTTTATGAGTTGCTTATATTTAGTTCTTCCCAGTGTTGCAAGGAAAAATTAAATTGTGTGTTTTCCCTGCAATGAAGCTATATATAATAGGATATTTGTACCTTTTGATACCAACATTAGTTTAAGGCACTAGATTGGAGGAATGTATAGAAGAAATACATTTGGTATATCGTTCATCATTTTACTTCCTGTTATGTGGAAAATGTGTTTGCCTTTGTTATGAATAGAATTTCCAGATACTTGTTTTGCTCTTTTGTTTGATTTACAGATGTTGTAGATAGAGTGAATGTTTTCGATTATTCTCTTATTCCTTCTCTTGCCAATCCAAGGTGGCTTGATCCTACCGACGGGGTCCTTGTTAAGCCTTTTCTGTACTTAATCAGCAAGACAAGTCTTCCCCCTTCCCCTTCTGATAAACTAAATTTAGATGGACAGTTGAGCCATGTAAGCACTTACCACAGTCAAAATAGACTAAAATAAGAATATAATTAGTTATGTCTCCTCCATTTTTTCCCTATTTTATGATCGTTTATTTGTTTAACTGATTAAAAATGGAAAAACATGAACCTTGAACAATCATTTTATTATTAAGTTGGTGTTCAAATATAATAAATACGCTTTTTAATATATACAAATCCAATTTGCACATACCTTTTAATCACCGTTGTTATCATGGCTACCATTGTCGCCAATAATAGCAAACACGTATGTGATATTTTCCACAAGCCACTGTCCCAATACACATACACGTACACAAACACACACACACATTTAATCTTTTCCAAAAGCCTATGATGATAGTGCTATTATTATCCCCATATACAGGTGCGGACATTGGCATGTACACAGAGATTAAGTAATGACCCCTGGTCATATGGTTGGTTACTAGGAGAGGCAGGAGTAGAATCCAGGTAGTTTGGTTGTATGTCCTGGTTCCTAACCGTTTGCTTTTTTAAGAACCTGTTTAAAGTGTAAAGTTAGCTTTTCTTGTAAGATTTGTCTGAAGAGAAACCTCAGGAGGCTTACATTCGTGAGAAAAGGCCAATAGTCTGAGATGATTCTCAACTTGGGCTGCATATTGAATTCACTGGGGGAGCTTCAAAAATGCTGATTCCTGGGCCATGCCCCCCAGAGAAGCTCGGGGAAAGCTGTTCATTTGATTCTAATGTGCAGCCAAGGTGAACACTGACAGAAAGCAAGCTGACATCACAAATTAAGTCAGTAGACTTCCTGAGAGGATGTGCTCACTCTGCCTTTCCTGTCCGTGGCCTAATTTCTATCAGAAGTAATACTCAGCTTGAGCACCCAGAGGCCCTACAAGAGTTTGAATTATTCGTCTATGATTGAATAATATTCCCTATACTGTACTTAGGAAGGCAGGAAATTACTAGCATTTTTTAGGAAGATTCACAGTACCCAAGATTGCATCAAAATAGATTTTTTTTTTACATTCTGTTGATTAAAATTCATTTTATTTTACATTCTCCAAATGTTCCAGGTATGAGCTATTTGTTTTATCCTTACCAAACATGTCCTAAGCATTGAGGCCCCGCTTGTTTTTCTTGACCCTCTATTGGACCAAGTTGCTGTTTTAAGTCTATATTCAATTAAATTCACTCCACTCGAGTAAGCAGAGGTGGTTGTAAGAATGATTTTATGTACTTATGTCATTTTATAACTTAAATTTGTATTATGGGTACAGAAACAGATACCATCTTGTTAAATTATAACATCATGTCGTTTCTTATTAATTTGTAGGAATCTTCCTTTATTGACACATAACCCCACCAGGGAAACCAGAGAGAGCCAGATCATATGCAGGTGTGACAGGAAGCATGTGATTTAATCACCTCTACATAATGCATTTGAGAGTGGTAACCTTCATGTGTCTCCCAGTAGAATTTGTGGTTTTCAATTCTGTCTTCTGTAGGGAACATGGATTGTGATGAGAATGATTCTGCATGAGATTTCTCTTTGGCATGTGCAAAACTCCCCACTTACTTAGGCACTGTGGTCTGGAAATTGTATTGTGGCATGGCAAACTGCACCTGTTTGAAGTGAATGCCTCCATGAAAAGTTTTATGGGGCAGAACTAGTTGCTATGCTAAGAAACTAACAACTGTGCTGGTATACATAATGGATTCTATTTTTAGACGAACATTTGTTCCTATAGCATGGCATCATTATGCAAGAGGGCGGCAGTTTCAGCACCGTATTGTGAATATTGAATTATCAGAATACCAGAGTGGAGGCCACTTTGGACTCTGTTGCGAATCTTCTATATATTTTAGCCCTGGACATATTTCATTATTATAGGGAGAAAAGACCAAAAGAAAAACGAAAACAACCAAACAAAATAAAAACAAGTGAAATACTAAAGCAAATTCAGGTTTCTGGTGTTTGTAGGTTGAGTTCTTCCAGCAGGTGATCCCAAGACAAGGATTTGAGTTCAAGTGGTTTATCTGGAAGGGGACTCCCAAAAGGGGCAAAGCAGTATGGGAGGGAGACAGGCAAAGTAAGGCAACATAAAGGGTGAATTACCAGATAGCTTCTACTCTGGATGTGGGAAGGTCCATGCCACTGGGGAACTCTGGGAGACAGTGCAGAACATACCTTAGAATTATCCCAGTTGAGGGGCCGGGAAACTGTGGGATTTACCCACCAATTTCCACCTGTCAGTGACTATAGGCATCTCTCCTCTGGGCTCTTAAGACCTTAACATTTCTGCTAACCCCTCTCGATGGCCAAGAGGCTTCAGAATGGTGGGCTGAGGCTTCGAGAAAGCCCTCTGACGTAGCTCTAGTTGGAAGCTGTCGCTTGGCTTATGTCAGAACACATGGGCATCTCCAGCAGCAACTACTCTGAAGGCTTTAATTTTCAGCGGGTCAGACTTTATAAATCTCTACCACAGGGTGCAAACTGCGGGTGAAACCCATTCACGATCCTGTTTGGTTTGCATAAGTCATTAAAAGTATAAACCTGAGAGGCCAACATTGAAACATCTGGACAGTCCCTATACAAATCTGGATTTCTCATCTGAAGGCACGGTGGCTGTGTTGGCTGACACACCCCCATGGCCACACTTGGCTGGCACAGAGTGGTGGCTGCCTGCTTTACACACAGTGCGTGGTATCCACTCGGCCACGGTCCCCGCCAGGCCAGCCTGCTTTGTTTATATTACCCTTTAGGCTTTTTGAGACTTTTGAGTGTGAAATAGAAGACCTCTATGGTCACATTCTTTCTCGGAAACTGCAGTAAGCCAATGATTACAAAGCTTCATGTAGAATGAAGTTAATTCTGTCACAGTGGGCCTATTGGAGTGCTGTCACGTGAAGAGTGAATTCTACAGTGGAAAGATGGCTGAAGGTCAGCATACCCAGGCCCTGCTCAGAACTGCCATAATGAAAGAAATTGATGCTTCACGCCCATTTCTTCCCTGTGAAATATGGATTTGAGGTGCGCAAGCCCTCAGGTCGCTCTCAGCTTTAAAAGGCTATTATTTGAAAGTGACTTTCACATGGCATTGTCTTAGGTAAGATTTATAAATACAACTCCGCGGCAAAGGATCTCACCTGAATTGGGCCATTAATCTCTGGGAAATAAAAATGGTGGATTCCGGGACACCAGGCAGAATGACTTCCCTTTGTGGAATGAATGGGATTCACTTCACCCCCAGCTCAAGGCAGTGTGGGCACTGGGGTTAGCCCACCCTTCCCTCCCTACAGAGCTGTACTGTCCCACACAGGAGCCTCTAGACACGTAGTGCTTTTTACATTTAAATTTTGATGAATTAGAATAAAATGAAAAAGTGGTTTCTCAGTCAACTCGAGCCACATTTTGAGTGTTCAATGGCTATTTGTAAGCCGGCTAGAGAACGTGCAGTTAGAGAACATTTCCATCATTGCAGGAAGTTCTATTGGAGGTCACTGCACAGGGATTGGCTCCAGAATGTTCTATTCAGAACCAGTCCAAAGTAAGGGGAGGTTTCCTTGAACTTAAGGGGAAAGAACTTTGCTCTCTTTTGCTGGATCATGTGTTGCAAGGATATTGGATGAACCTGAATTTGTTATGTATTCTCATGAATAAAGATATTGGGGTAGTTTGGTTAACACGTTCAGAGCCTAAAGGGTAAGCTGACCCTGCAGGGGACAAGCCAGTGAAGAACCAAATCCTTTCAATGTCATCTGAGATGCCAGATCAGGCCATTGAGAGTATCAAGCCCTTCATTGTCTAAGCCCCATTTAAGATGGCCTATTATCTTTTTGCAGTCAAGATTGCCAACTGATACATTGATCATTCATTTTTTTTTAAAGGAAGGCAAGGACTCAGGTATCTAGGATCCAGCTGCATCTGGCTCATAAACACAAAGAAGAACAAAAAGGAGAGAGAGAACTTGTGAATTTTCTATACCCCCAGTGTCTCCAATTCCCTATGTAGGACATTATTGTTAGTTATCTTGTATGTTTTTCTAAGTTGGGGTTTTGCTATCAGAGATTGTCTTAATGGCTTCTAGCCATCATTAGGGAAGACTATGTTTTGAGAAACATGGGAAGAATTGAAAATTTATGCAGAAAATGGAAGTTTGTGACAACTCTGTGGATTAGCCCAATAGTCTCATTGGTACCGAGAGGATTTTGAGGGAAGGAAAGTAGAACTTATTGATAATTATTGTGTTGTAGACATCATGCCAACATACCATATGGTGACTCTCTTATTAATGAATCAGTTGATTTTCCTCATTTTGCATTCAGGAAACTGAGGCATTAACTAGAATGGTTCTTTCTTAGAAGGCCGTCTCTAAAACTTCCAGTCTAGAATGGACCCCCTTCTTCTGTGCTCCTAGAATTCCTTATGTTTTCCTTCATGTGAGCGCTTTTAATGCTGTGTTAATTTTGTCTGACTCATTTTACTTGCCCAATAGAAGATGGAGTCTTTGAATTCAAGGACTTTAATCTGATTTTTTTTTTTTTGGCATTTCTAGTACACTGCTAGTGTATAATACTTGCTCCATTATTGTTGGTCAAATGAAAAATTTAGACATGTGGTTCCACACATGTAAGGTTATAGGCCACTAAGTGGCGGATCCCAGGTCTTTCAGGCTCCAGAGCTAATGATCTGTCCTGCTGTTACTCATTCATTAGAAACATCTCCTTGTTCCAGGCTCTAGCTGCCTCCCTCCTGGTAGTTTATGTGACCTCTTATCTCCTGGAGGAGAGAGGATGCCCTGGAGGACATCTGTACCTCCTTGCTGCCGTCATCCCCAGAAGTCCGCCTTGGTCTTCAGCTCTATCTTTCCTCCTGTTTCCCTCCTCCCCTCCCAGGCCATCCCTCCCTCTCTGGCCCTGAATCCTGATTTCTCAATGATGTGACACTAACATTTATCCCCTCTCTTTCTTGTGTTGTCAGTATTTCCCTTTAACCAGGTCTAGACAATCAGTATTAAACACGACAGGCCTCTCCCCTCTTCAAAGAAAACCGTATGCCCTCTGTTGACCCTAACTGACTGTGCTTTCCCTTCTTTCTCCTTTTCATTCACAGAGAACATCTTTAAAGACTTTACCTGTACTCTGTGCCTCTGTTCTCTGTTCTCACCTCTCCCTGGCTCCTCAGTCCGTATCAGCCTGAATTCTGTCCCCACCACTCCTCCAGACTTTTTTCTGAAGCCACCGATGACCTTCATATTGTGAAACCAATGGCCATTTTAGCTCCCTTTGTGCTTGATCTTTTATTAGATTTTAGATTTTGATTGCCCCATTTTCTTGACTTTCGTGCCCGCAGATTTTCCCCACCTCCCTGACCACTCAGTTTCCTTTGCTGGCTCTGACTCGAAGTCCTCCACTCACTGGACTCTCATCCCCACATACAGCTTCATTTACCGCCCGCACACAGTGGCCCTGTTTTACCGCATGATCCAACACCCAGCCCCCAAGATACCTGAAACCCTGTTCTAGGACTCCTGTGCCACTGAACTGGTCCTGTTGCCTTATGAAATGCACTCCCCCCCATCACAGGGTTGCACAGTTTGAACCCCAGAAGTCTTTCTTTTTTTTTTTTTTTAAATTTTATTTATTTATTTGACAGAGAGGGAGGTCACACACAAGTAGGCAGAGAGGCAGGCAGAGAGAGGGGGAAGCAGGCTCCCTGCTGAGCAGAGAGCCCGATGTGGGGCTTGATCTCAGGATTCTGGGATCATGACCCGAGCCGAAGGCAGAGGCTTTAACCCACTGAGCCACCCAGGTGCCCCCCCGCCCCCCTTTGAGGTCTTTCTTTCTTTTTTTTAAAGATTTTATTTGTTTATTTGACAGAGAGAGATCACAAATAGGCAGAGAGGCAGGCAGAGAGAGAGGGAAGCAAGCTCCTGCCGAGCAGAAAGCCTGATGCAGGGCTCGATCCCAGGACCCTGAGATCATGACCTGAGCCGAAGGCAGAGGCTTAACCCACTGAGCCACCCAGGTGCCTGAGGAAGTCTTTCTTAACATCTCCTTCTCCACCTTCCCTTCAAGCTCTTGGCTCCTTGCTTTCCATACTCCAGCCACACTAACCCCACTGGCCTTCCTCCATTTCCTCAGACACGGCATATTCCTTTCTGCCTGAAGTCATAGAACTTTCCCTCTGTTTGGAGTAGGTGTTGTCTCTTTATGCATTACCCTTTCCCCTGCTTCACCATGCTTCTCGATTGTACTAAAATATTTCAGACCTACTTATATAATATCTAGCTTGCCTTTTAGGATGTTGACTCAGTGAATGAAGAGTCCAGGGTTGTCCTGGTTAATGTTTAACAACTGGCTGTCCTGGTGGGAAAACGGATTTGTAACATTTGCTGATGTCTACATTTTAAAATATTCCCGCGGCATCTGACTCCAAGCTACCAACACATTGTCAGTGAACTCAGATTTTGGAAGAGAAGGACACAGTCGGCTCTCGTGAGCTTACAAGAAAGCTCCAGCACACTGCTGGGGCATGTCTGTCCTGTTCGATGCTCCATCCTCAGGACTGGGAGTGGTGCTGAGCATGTTGAAGATAATGAAAAGCTGGAGGGTTGAATGAAGTGTTCTTTATCCTCTCCTAGAAATGTAGTGATAAAAAAATGCTAATGTCTCAAACAAAAAAAAAAATGCCATAAAATCCTGTATTTTAGAATTGAACCGGGTCTTAAGTGTTTTCTCAACCAGTCCCTTCATTTTTCTCTTGTATAACTGAGGGTCAGGGAGTGGGATCTGCCACAGTCACCCAGCTTCCAGAAGAGGCCAAGTTAAAGTGCATGTCTCCTAATTACCAACCAACACTCATTCCACTACATCACATCATCATTAAAAAAAAAAAAAAAAGTAGTTTTTAAAATACTAGTGATTTAATTCAAGTCGTATTGTTTTATAGTGGTGGAGTTGAACGTATCATAAATAAATCTACTTTACCAAAAAGGTAACATTTGCTTATTCCTAACAAATTTGGGTTGTGTGGAGAGGTGTTTTCCCTGTATCATGTTTTCCCCTTACTTATCTGCTATAGCTGTTTATAGAATAAATGTATTAGCCGACTTTTGCTGTGTAGCAAACCACTCTAAAACTTAGTGCCTTGAAACAATAACTATGTATTTAGATCACTCCTGAATGGGTTGATAGATTGGTGTGGACTCAGGTAGATCATTTTTCTGCTTCAGCTGTGCCCCCATGGTGGCTGGCTCTGGGGGGTGGTTGGGTGGTTTGGCTGAGTGGCACTGCCATCTCATGTGTGAGGCTGCAGCTGGGGTGGCCTGCCTGACCTGAATCTGGCCTATGTGGCCCCTCATCTCCTACAGGCTATTCAGCTTGTTGGGTTGGCCAAGCTCTGAGAGAGGATGGAAGTTGCCAGGCCCTAGAGTCATAATGGCTGTATTGGCCCTTTTAAGTGCCAAATCAAATCATTCATAGGGTGGGAGATAGATGCCAATTCTTAATAACAAGGTCTACAAAGTCATATTGCAAAGAGGCTTGGGTATGCGTAAGGGGATACTATTAAATACAGAAAAGGAATTGTCTCCTCAAAGTCTAGAAGGTTCTCTCTGTAGTAGTGAAATGTCTCCATGGGACGGAACCGACCAATGGCTTCATCACCTTCTGAAGTATCAAGACAATGTTAAACATCTTAGCCAGGTGGTTGTGTTAATTGTGTAACACAGCACTGAGATGGGTGGGGGTGTCTCTCTCTATACCCTAGACTTTGGTGTCCTCCATTGATGTTTCAAGAGGAAAAGATCCCTGTGAGGTGTTGGGGAGAGTAGAGCCATATTCCAACCCAGGATGCACTTGGACAGCAACCTCGTAGCAATGGCTCTTAAGACCAAAAAGTGTTTTCACAGGTGTTGAGGATGAGGCTAGGTTGGGGCAATTGCAGCTTCATCTTTAAGGCTAGAGTCTGCTGGTATCATGCTCTCAACCAGTCCCTTCATTTGTGGTTTTTACTTTTTCTCTTCCTAAATGCTTTTGAAATGATTTTTTTGTGCCTAATATATTCCTCCTTCCTTCCTTTCTTCCTCCCTCCCTCCCTTCCTTCTTTCCTTCCTTCCTTGTAGTCCTATGTTGGGAACATGGAAATAATTCAAAATCTATAAGAACACTGGGAAAGTGGAAATTATACCTCAGAATCCTTCACTATAGGGAAATGATCAGGGGTAATTTTGCATAGTAGGGAGGTGGAAATCATTGAAGATTCTTCTAGCCTGGGCCACAACATGCATTTTTCTGGGATGAGAAACACATGAGTTTGACTGAGGGAGAGTTCGGTAGGTTTTGTTAATGAAGCACGGGAAGGGATCAGTCCTTACTCTGAACTCATCTTTTTTTAAGCTGAGTGTGCTCTGGGAAGATGCAGGCATCAGCGTATTTGTATCCGACTGAGCCAACAGAGCATGCAGTGAAAAGGAAGGAAGGCCGTTATCTGGTGAATGTATATTGGGTGGGGAGTCACTGAGCTTAAAACGTTCATTGCCATCTCTTTACTTACTTTGTAGAATTAGTGAGTGGCCTCCATAATTCTTCTCTTGTGAGATACCTTGTGTAAGATCATGGACTCTGAACTTCAACTCCCTGGGTCTGAAATCTGGCTCAGACACTATGTGTGTCCCTGAGGAAGCCATGTAACCATGCTGAGCTTTTGTTTCTTCTTCTGCTAACTGGAAACAATGCATCTACTTTGCAATAATCTGGTGGGCATCAAATGAGATCACACATGTGACACACTGGGTATAGCATAGGCAGTAAGTGCTCCATGCTGGCTTGCGATTTTTTAATAAAATTGAGTAAATTTGAATGCACATATATGGTGGGAATTGTTGAAGTGTGAGAGGCATTCAAGTAATTCTGGTTCACGTTTTAAATCTTTCTGTGCCCAATCTGATTGAGAAATTGGGGTACCCAAGGAATGCCAGGGTCTCAGGTTGCAGATGCTTTCCTTAGTAAGTATTGATTGGGGGGCCATCGAATAATTAGCAAATCCACTGGACTTCAAGAGCTCTGGAGTATAGATCTAGATGCCAGAACTCAGCAGGGAGCTGCTGTGAACTATGTCCGTGAATCTTAGGAGCGGAAGGCTGAGGGCTAGAAAACAGTTGGTCACCCAAACCAAGGTTCTGGACAGTCTCATTGGGCCCACCTGCCTGGCTGACCCTCGAAAATAAGGTTAAATTCTCTACTTTTTGAAAATAAGAATCATGTCTGATTTTTCTTCATGTCTCCAGCAGCTTTCAGTAAGGCTTCTTTTCTTCAAACAATGGCAATAAGGTCTCCATCAAGATGACCTGAGCAATCCGTTAGAGAGACACTGATCTAGTCATTCTACAAGTTAGCCTCAGCTTGTTCTACCCATGTTCTACCCAAATTTCCCAGAATCCCTCTGCACCCATCCCTTTGGAATGCCTATGGCATGTTTGTCCTCACTGTATCTGAGAACGCTAGCTGGTGGGGAGGCCCTCTCAAATTAATAATCGATTCTGTCTTCCTTAAGTACAGATAGAAAATCTTACTGACCCTGGGGAAAAATGGCATTTTTCTTTTTTTCCAGAGAAGATCTCAATGCCTAATGTAGCTACATTTGGACATTTACAGAACACATGTGATAAACTCTATTTAAAAACAGAGGTAAGAAGGGGAAAGCATATGAAAATATAACTTTGGAGTAAATCACAGTTTCATTCAAATGTAAGTGGGAAAAATTGGAATAGGAAATAATGCCATTTGCAGATTTATTTTAAAACCGATTTAAGTCTTTAGTCTTGCAAAGTCTGGTGGAAAAAAGTATAATTGCTTAAAACTTCTTAGGAAAACAAATCAATACATCAGTAGGAAATAGACTATGCAGTGGGCATTGTTCTGGTTTCTGCTTTCTGACCTGGAAGAAGGATATTATATTAAAAGTGTATGTTAGGTACATAGAAGCAAGGTGACCTTTAATCTCTGACTTTATATAAACATAAAAACCATGAAAAAGAGGACTTACGTCAAGATTGCAAAAAAAAGAGGCCTGGATCTGTTATGCTGAACCATATGAAATTGCCATAATTGTAGGTCAAAAACGGTCAAACAGGGCAGTTTCCCATAGCTTCAACTATACAGTCATCCGGAAAGAGCAAGTGTTACTTTTGCTAAATTGGCCTTTTCATAATGACAGTGTAGAACCTGACAATGACACGGCAAATAGCAGTTACCTTCCTCTATTGTTAATGGATATGATTTTATTCTAATGCATTGGCTTGTTAATGGATATAATTTTATTTTACATTGATATAAGGTATGACATTTCATCAGTAAGAGGGGACAGTGTGCTACCTTTAAAAAATCTGTACAGGCTTCTCATACTGAATTGTAAGCATTTAATTGAGTACAAGTATAACTTTTGCATGAGAGGTCAGCTTCCAATTCAGGTTTGGAAAAAAAATTTGGAATGAATTTCCCATATATTTATCATTTTCATTTGCTCATGGGTTATGTTCCTTTTTTTTTCCCTTCTTGTGTAAGAGACAAACCGATTTAGGTTGTTTCTTTTACAATGTAGGGTGGTAGCAAAAAGTACAGACTCTGAAGCCCACCTGCCTGGGTTTGAGTCTCAGCCCTATAACTTGTGTGCTGGGTGACTGTGAGCAAATGATTTAACCTCTCTGTACTATAGTTTACATGTATCTAAAGGGACAATAAAAACTGGATTTCCTTAAAAGGCTCTTGTGAGGAGTACATGAATAAACAGAATATGTTTCAACCAGTGCTTATCATGTTGAAAGCACTATGTATTTACCTTTATTATTTTTCACTGTAGTCTCCTTTATATAATTTGTGTACATGGATTTTCTGGAGAATGATTATTTGTCCTTCAAAGGGAGAAGCTATACTAATTCTCCTAGCGTTCCAGAAATCATCTCTGCAGAGTACCACTTGGGCGGGAATAAACTGCCTCCCAGTGTTCACGTGGCTGGGAACTATTTCCCCTGCTGTTTCCTTTTGTAGGTTCTAGTGCACTTCCTTTCCGAATGATTTCTTTCCCACAACAGAACCATTCTAAACCCCAGTAAAAGACAGGTGAGTCACTGTACATGAACATGTGTCCTGTTATTAATTCATTTATCCAGCACAGTTTTACTGAGCACCTATTAAATATCAGGCATTTTTCTAGAAAACACACAACCTCCTCGATGCAAAAGTAAAAAGTTGACAGTGATGATGTAGGGAAGGCAGGGAAGACATCTCTGAAAAGCTGGTATTTTGAGCAGAGATTAAAGGAGCTGGAGGACCAGCCATGTGGCTATCGGGAGGGAGAATATTCTAGGCAAATGAATGAATGAATATGAAGGTGTGTAATTTCTGGAAGAGTTTGATGAGCAGGAAAGTAGTCATTCGGCTGGAGCAGAGTAAAGGGGGGGG
>ML110913.1:34748-56388 GCA_003697995.1 Taxidea taxus jeffersonii | reverse complement strand
TTTTTTCCTTCTTGCAAAGCTGTAGATGAAAACAACTATAAAATTATTTATAAAACCTAGAGGAATAATAGAACCATGTTCCAAAAAGATCTCAATAGGCAGGAATGTTGACTCAAATCTAATAAACTTAAGTTTAATAGAGGTAATATGGCAAGTTCTGTATATCTGGGCCCCCCAACCCAATCATAAAGAATATTGCCTTTTTAAAAGAGATTTGATTTATTTGACAGACAGAGATCACAAGTAGGCAGAGAGGCAGGCAGAGAGAGGAGGAAGCAGGCTCCCTGGTGAGCAGGGAGCCTGATGCGGGGCTCGATCCCAGGACCCTGGGATCACGACCTGAGCCCAAGGCAGAGGCTTTAACCCACTGAGCCACCCAGGTGCCCCTCATTAAGAATATTGTAAAAAATTGAGGATCTTTAGTGTGGAGAAGAGAGTTCAAGAAGATATGAATTATCTTTGAATATATGAAAAATGGTAAGGTGGGTGAACAGTGAGACCTTTTCTGTTGTGTAGCATAAAGACTGTGTCCGAGGCTATTATGAGGCAGATATCAGCTTAGTTAGGACTGTCCAAGAGGGAGCAGACTCCCTGTGCAGTTGTGGATTTCCCATTGCTGGAGAATTTGGGCAGAAGAAAGGATTCTACCAATGGAATGGTAGCAACCTTAGGTGGCCCCTAAGGTTGCTTTTACTTCTAAGACTATACTCTCCATGTTGGGCCCTCAGCATGACCTGGCCTTCTAGCCCAGCAGGGACACCTTTATGTTCTCCTTGGTATGGAAGTAGTAATAGAGATTATAGCAAACCATGCTGGCTATGATTGGGAGAAATTTTAAAAGAACAATCTCTTATTCTGATTTGGGAAGGGTAGTATTATCCCCATTCAACACACCAAGAAGTTCAACACACCAAGGCCCAGAGGTTGGCATAACTTGCTTAGGGTCAGATCTGGGAATACAGCCTTGTCTTTTTTTTCTCCATTGAAAACTTTATTGAGCTATAATTCACATATGATTCATCACTTAAGGCACACAATTCAACGGTTTGTTACTATATTCAGAGGTGTGCAACCATCACCATAATTTTAGAAAACTTTTATCATCTCCATAAAATCCTGTACCCATTAACAATCACCCCATATTTTACCCCATCCCCTAGGCAATGGTTGATCTACTCCCTCTCTCTATGGATTTGCTTATTTTTTTTAAAGATTTTATTTATTTATTAGTTAGAGAGAGAGAGAGCGAGAGCACAGGCAGACAGAGCAGCAGGCAGAGGCAGAGGGAGGAGCAGGCTCCCTGCCGAGCAAGGAGCCCGATATGGGACTCGATCCCAGGACGCTGGGATCATGACCTGAGCCGAAGGCAGCCGCTTAACTAACTGAGCCACCCCGGCGTCCCTGGATTTGCTTATTTTGAGCACTTAACATAAACAGGGTTTTACAATAGTTGTCCTTTGTGTCTGGCTTATTTCACTTAGAAGAATGCAAGGTTTATCCATATTATAGCATGTGTTGTACTTCACCCTTTTTATTGATAAATAATATTCCATTGCATGGATATATCACACTTGTTTATCATCAGTTGATGAACATTGTCTTGTTTCTACTTTTTAGCTATTATAAATAATACTACTATGAACATTCACGTTTGAGTTTTTAAAAAGATTTATATATTTATTTTAGAGGGAGAGAGAGTGGTGGGTACAGAGGAAGAAGGAGAGAGAAAATCCTAAGCAGACTCCCCACTGAGCACGGAGCCCAATGAGGGGCTCAATCTCATGACTCTGAGATCATGACCTGAGCCAAAATCAAGTCAGACACAACCAACTGAGCCATGTTCATGTCCAAGTTTTTATGTGAACATGTGTCTTTATTTCTTTTGAACAGAAACCTAGGAGTAAAATTAATGGGTCATATGGTAACTGCATGATTTGAGAAACTGCTAGAGTATTTGCAACAGTGGCTGTGTCCTTTTACATTACCGCCATCAATGTATGAGGGTTCCTATTTCTCCACATCTTCACCCACACTTGTTGTTATTTGTCTTTCTTTTTTTTTTAAATTATAGCCACCCTAGTGGGTACAAAGTAGTATTTTATTGTGGTTTTTGGTTTGAATTTCCTTGATGTTGAGCATCTTTTCATGTGATTATTAGCCACTTATCTTCTTTGGAGAAGCTTCTATTCAAGTTCTTTGTCTATTTTTAATTGGATTATTTGTCTTTTTTATTATTCAGTTATACCTGTCCTTTTTATATTCTGCATAATAGACCCTTATTAGACATATGAATTGCTAGTATTTCTTTCCATTCTATGGAGATTTCACTTTATTGAAAATATCATCTTTTGAATCATAGTTTCTGCTATGATGAATCAATCTTTCTGCTATACCATGAATTTTTAAAATAAAAGACTTTATAAAACTCTTCTTAGATGGAATCACACATATATCATCAGCACCATCACCATTAACCACTATCACCCCATCACCACCACCACCACCACCACCACCATTATCATCATCATTCAGTTGTAAAGTATTTACCTCTTTGTTGACTGCATTGGGCTTATAGTATAATTTAAAGCCACAATTCATTCCTTGAGATATCTAGTCTTTCTGGAGAGACAAGTTGGAGAACATGGCATGGTTTTGGAAGGCAAACAAACCTTGAGTTCTCACAATTTCCAAGTACAAAAGAGCTGAGTTGCTGTGTGTGCCACTCAGAGCCTCCTTCTCTTTCAGGACTGAGAGGCCTGATGCTGTCAGTCATGTTGGCCTCTCTCATGAGCTCCTTAACCTCCATCTTCAATAGTGCCAGCACCCTCTTCACCATGGACATCTACACCAAGATCCGGAAGGGAGCATCTGAGAAAGAGCTCATGATTGCAGGAAGGTAAGTGCAGCATCTTCTTGCCACCCACCATGAAAGTTTGAATGATCTGTACTATCCCTTAAGGTAGAGAAGACTGGTACATGCTTGGGTAGAATGGGAGTAACCTCTGTCATTAGTTATATTTACACTTTAGTGGCATTTAACTTTAAATTGAGGATCATTGGGATGCCTGGGTGGCAGATGGTTAAGCCTCTGCCCTTGGCTCATGTCCAGGCTCCAGGTCTTGGGATCGAGCCCCATGTTGGGCTCCGAGCTTAGTGGGGATTCTGCTTCTCCCTCTCCCTCTGCTTCTCCCCCTGGTTGTGCTCTCTCTGTCTCTGTCTCTGTATTTCTCTCAAATGAATAAATAAATTAAAGAAAAATATAAATTGAAGATCATCAAACAATGCCTGTCTGGAGTAAGATATGACATCAGAAATCATCCAATCTAACCCTCAGTTTATCAACAAGCAAAAGGAGGTTTGTCTTGACTAAATCCACATAGTCTGGACAGTGGCAGAAACAGGACTGGAATTCAGGCCACCTGAGTCCTTGTTCAAGGCCCTTTATGCTGCCCCATGTGCCCTCCTCAGACCCATACACTGTAGGTCTTCACGTGGGCCATCTTCAAGGCCCAGATGCCTCTGATGCCTTGACCATGTGCTGCAACATTTTGCACTACTACTGTGAGGGTCAAGTGATACTGTTCTTGGGAACATGCTCTGTAAAGTCTAAAACACCACACTATATGTACCTTTGTTATTGCAAATGAGATAGTGGACACAACAGAATACTGAAAGACAGAAGGGTTGACACATGGGTCAGAGGTACTCATAATCTTGACTATCCATCAAGCAGATGCTTGGAGAGAGGACTAACTAAAGCTCTGCTGTGTCTCTTTCTGGGGCTCTGGCAGGTCAACTTCCTCAGAGCAGAGGAATCAAGTCCCTGTGAGGTCAGTCAAGGAAAAGTTCCATAGTGAGTGTGGGAGGGGTATGGGCTGCCACCTCATAGGTCTCATCAATAAGATTAGGGCAAAGGAAGGAAAGGTGACAGGCCACTTCAGGTGTTGAGACACCTGGCACTCAGGGAAGATCTAACCAGGCCTGAATCTACTCCTTTGTTTCACAGAAATCAGCACCATCACCCTGACTGGTTTTCCCTTAGAAAGGGCTTTATTGTTTCCTGTTTCTCCCTCCTCCTTTTTATCTATAAGATGCAACATGAGAAGAGAACCATTTCGTTGCTTTGCTCAGGGATGGCCCCCTTGGCTCTGATATTGTTGGGGCCCACACTTTTGTACATCCCATTACCACTGCCCTGGATTTTATCCCTGCCCTAGATGAACTTACAGAAAACAATTCCAGACTTTGCTATGGGGACAGTAAGAGCAGTCAAGGGCTCAAAAAAGGAAGAGGTAAACATGGCATGTAGTAGTTGGGGAAAGCTCCTGGAAGAGGGAGGCCTGACCCGAGGCCAAAATGGTGGGTAGGATTTAGGTATATGGGGGAAGTGGAAGGGGATTCCAGAAGGAGAAATATATGAGTGAAAATGCTGCTTTGTAAAGGTTAGTTTAAGATTATTTTGCCTTAAATTCATGTAAGGTAAAGGAATCATAGCCATCTTTCTAATTAAATCAAAAGCACAAGTAAGGGGAGCTTGTAAGGGAACCCTCCAATCTCTTCATGACTTGAAGTGAAATTCAAGAGGAGAGCTGGAAAACTTGGTAGTGTCCCTTTCTTTCTAGACTGTTCCTTTATAAACTCTTTTTCGGTATGGTCTTCACTTTATTATGAAGAAGAGGAGGAGAAGGGGAAGGAGGAGAAGGAGAAGAAAATAAAAATTATGGCCTTTACTTTTATCGAGTACCTACTATTTGCTAGGTGTTTTACTATAGCTGATCCTTATTCTAGAATTGCAAGGTCATTCATATTATTCCCAATTCATAGACAGAGAAATTGAGATTCAGAGAAGTTAAGCAAGGTGTCCTATGTCACACATAGAAAAGAAAAATTTGAGTCCAGGATCCTTGTTCCTACATTCTACTACTTGTCAAAGTGTGATTCTCTTATGGCAGTTACTGGTTTAGGTTTGTCAAGTGCATTTCATTTATTCACAGGCACAGATGACTTTCTCATAGAAGCAGAATATAGATGGAAAAAAAGCCTCAAGAATGAATTTGCTAATTATTTTTCCTTGCCTATGGTAATATTACGCACACACACATAATATGTATATATAATATACAATAAATGAAATGATACACACACATATAAATATCTACATTTATGTGTATATATATTTGCTATATATATAATACATATACACATCTGACATATAGTAATCATACATATATGATACATATATCATACATCTGACACATAGTAATAAATATTTATTCATATAGAGCCATTTATTGACATTGTATTGGGGGGTTTGATTTCAGGTTGTTCATCCTGGTGCTGATAGGTATCAGCATTGCCTGGGTACCCATTGTGCAGTCAGCACAAAGTGGGCAGCTCTTCGATTACATCCAGTCCATTACCAGTTACTTGGGACCACCCATTGCAGCTGTCTTCTTGCTTGCTATTTTCTGGAAGAGAGTCAATGAGCCGGTAGGTTTCATTTTTGCATGTTCTGAAAAGCCACTCTGACACAGAAATTCCCACCTGGAGCGCCGTATTCTGTATGGGAGGGATTCTATTTCCCAGAGATCTCAAGCAGAAATAGATGTGCTGCTGAAGGTTTTTATGGCAAAGCCTTCAGGGACTCTCCTGGGTATACATTCTTTTGGATTCACCTGTCCTCCTTGCTGCAGGTTCCAAACTCATTCCCAACTAATGATAAACATGTTTCATTCAATCTGAGTGACTTTGGCCTGGTAGTAGCCGGGAAGTTTGTATCCCAGGGGAGCAGCTCCAGAGGACGTCCTAGCTCAGGCTCCCTCTAGTGGTTCCTTTAAAACATTTTTTCCTTTTTAAAAAAAGTTATATTCAGCCACTGTATGGTACATCATTAGTTTTTGATGTGTGTTCAGTGATTCATTAGTTGCATGTAACACCCAGTGCTCATCACAACACGTGCCCTCCTTAATACCCATCACCCTGCTACCCCATCCTTTCACCCCCTTCACCTTTGTAACCCTCAGTTTGTTTCCCAGGGTCTGTAGTCTCTCATGGTTCATCTCCCTCTCTGATTTCTCTCCCTTCTGATTTCCCTCCCTTCCCCTATGGTCCTCTGTGCTATTGTTTACATTCCACATATGAACAAAGCTATATGATAATTGTCTTTCTCCGCTTGACTTATTTCACTTGACATAATCCCCTCCAGTTCCACCCATGTTGATGCAAATGGTGAGTATTCATTCTTTCTGATGGCTGAGTAATAATATTCCATTGTATATTTGTACCTCTAGTGGTTCTGCAGTGAGCTTGGCTTTCCAGCCAGCACCTTTCAAGGCCCAGTGAAAAATGATGTCTTGGTGCTCAAGCAATTTATATGCAAAACAACATAAGGTAGATAATAATTGAGGGATAAAACATGGCATAGAATATGAGAAGGATCCACAGAAAGACTATATTAGCATGGGCTGAACTAGAGGGAAGAGAGGGTATGCAAGGCAGAGAGAGAGAACAGCACCAGAACTTGGAAGCAGAAGTGCAAGGATAAGCGTGAGGATGAGGGGTTTGAAAGGCTTTCACATGACTTGAGAAGGAGTTTGTGTGTATGGGTTAATGGAAGAAATGCTAGACAAGAATGTTGAAGTTAAATTAGGAATGGCTCCTTTGAAAGCCAGGCTAAAGAGTTTGGATTTTCATTGGGGTGCTGTTACAGGTTTTGAAGCACCATGAAAAGGATGCCTTTGGATATGCCTTCTGACTGGGGTGTTGCTCACCTGTCTCTGTATTAAACCATCCAAACATTCAGAGAAGGCTGGGATCGAGTGGGGGTAATAACTGTGTAGCCTATTTTCTGAAGTAGTATCAATGATGACATATTTTTGGTTAGAGACAACCCCTTTCTCCCAATAGGACAGAAACGAATATACACTTGGGAAATACCTCACTGGACTGACCCAGCTTTGAAGTGCAAAATTATGTGTGCTTCTCTTCACCCAACATTTGCCAGTAGGAACATAGTCCAGATTCGCTGGCAACACAAAATGGCATGCACAGATAAATACCTTGGAGAGATCAGAATTAAACCTGCAAGTGATCATGGCTGGTTTGAGAAATAGGCACACTCTTAAGACTTATTTCAATAGGGATTGGTAGAAGCTGAGAGATTTCTAAAATACAAGTTAGTATAGTGTGGCTAGAAGCCCAACTGGGTATTGCTGTGGACTAAAAACAGATTCAGTTCAACAAAGGACTATGGCAGTCAAAAAATAAGGCTAAAAATTGGGATAGAGTGTAGTGGTTCTCAACTGGGGGAGATTTTGCCCTTCCCCAAGGGAACTTTTGGCGAAGTCTGGCAACATTTTTGATTGGCTTTGATTCAGAAAATGCTACTAGTATCTATTGTGTGGAGGCCAATACACAAGAGAGGCCCCCCTCCCGCCAGTCCCCAAAGAATTATCCAGCCCAAATGTCACAGGTCTGGGTGTGAGAACCCATTGCTAGAGTCTCTGGAGAGCAGCACATAGAGACTGCAAAATCATTCTCAGGACTGGTCAGGGATTGTGTTTTATGAGGGGTGACTCATTAAAGTCTTGAGGAAAATGTCAAAATTTCTCAGATTTTTCAAGAGCCTCTTGAGAATAAAATTAAAGGAACAGAAAGATGCTAATTGCCCTACTTGCCAAAAGAGAAGGACTATATGTTGGCTAATTCAATTAAATAATTAATTGAAATTAAATGAAAATTGAAATTAAATTAAAAAAATTTATTTATTTGTCAGAGAGAGAGAGCACACGCACAAGCAGGGGGAGAGTCAAGTAGAGCAGGCAAAGGGAAAAGCAGGCTTCCCGTGAGCCAGGAACCCAATGTGGGACTCAATTCTAGGACCCTGGGATCATGACCTGAGCCAAAGGTAGACACTAACTAACTGACCTAGGTATCCTGCTAATTGGATTTAAATAAAAAGAAAAAAAATAAAAAAATCAAAAGAGAAAGAAAACTTTATAGCAGATTTTATCAATAACATTCACAGAAACTAAAGTAAAAAAATAATTTTTTGAATGATATGTGTGTGGGGAATGAATGGGGGACATCTTTTCCCTCATCGATTATCTATCATCTATCTATCTATCTATCATCTATCATCTATCATCTATCCTTTACCATCTACCTCATCTATCTACCTAGCAGATACTTCCAGATGTCAGACAGAGGGCTGTCTGACAACACAAAGGGAATAAATCTTAGTTCCTTCCCTGGGCAAATTCCCAGTCAGATGGGGAGAGAGAGAAGTGATTGAGTGATTCCAAAGAAGTGGAATTGGTGCAGAAATTGGAAGTGTGTCTACAGTGCAGTCACAGCACAGAGGATGGGCCCACCCAATTCTGTCTTAGGAGGAGAAGAGGGGACATTTAAGCTAGAACAAGGTTACCAGGAAGGGAGGAGCTTGTGTTCTCCCAGATAAAGAGTGACCTGTACAAAGACCTAGGACATGAATACACTGATAATGGAACACACCTGGGATATAAAGTGCAGGGGTACCCATGGCTAGGAAAGTTCAAGGATCAACATTTGACATGAAAGCTCTTTTTTACCACCCTTCTATGAGCTCACTGTACTTTGTCACTGATCCTTTTAAAATGTGGCCTTCTAGATTCAGGCCTGGTTCTCTAGGTGAGGACTGACCGAAAAGGAAGCAAGAAGAAATTAGGAAGGAAAGAAAGGAGGGAAGGGGTTAAAAAAGCCCTGAAAAATTGTACCTCAGTATTTTTAGTCTCTTAAAGGCTTTCCATATTTCTAATATGCAAACCAAAAACTTAATGTAAAGACAAATAATATTATCTTGTGTTTCAAATTAAAAACAGTGACTTTGGATCTATAAAAGGGGCTAATGAAGTAAGTAGTATTTATATTTTGATGGAAACATTCCTTTCTTTTCCATCCCTCAAAGACCCAATTTGTTTTTCAAAGTCTTCAAGGAAAACAAATTATTTCACAAGTAATCACATTACTTTTGAATGTGCTTAAATCTGGAGGCTGATGGTGATAGTAGCTACAGGAACGAGAGTCAAATTATTTTTAAAATTAAAGATTAATTTTTGGAGTTAAGGCTTTGGGTTGACACTAGATATAAGTTATTAGACACTGTTACCCCATTATATTGTGAATCTTGTTTTATGACCCAGGTAAAATCATGTCACTGAAACATGATAAACACACCTTCAGGCTTGGCCTGACATCACACTCTTAGCCATATTTTGGACGCCAGCATTCTGGCTTCAGAAGGCCTGAAGCTATCATTTGTCCATTTTTATTCCTTTTCCTCTGTCTCCCAGGAATGTCCTGATGTTTTGTGTGTTTGGTGTTAATTAACCCAAGGTTTTCTTTCACAGGGAGCCTTTTGGGGACTGGTCATAGGATTTTTGATTGGGGTGTCCCGTATGGTGACTGAATTTGCCTATGGAACTGGGAGCTGCATGCAGCCCAGCAACTGTCCCACGATTATCTGTGGTGTGCACTACCTGTACTTTGCTATCATCCTCTTTGTCATATCTGTCATCGTCATCGTGGTTGTCTCTCTCTTCACCAAACCAATTCCAGATGTGCATGTGAGTATCCATTTTGGGGAATGTGTCCTGCCCTTGTTTCCTGCTGATGCTACAACACCCACCTTGTTGCCCTTTCCCCAATTAAACATCTCACACTCACATGACTAAAACAGTCCTTGCTTACCATTGGTTTTACATAGAAAGACACAAGCCAGAAAACACGGTGTGCTAGCAGGGTGGTGTCAAGTGTGTGTCTTCTGCAGGAGTCCTCACAGCAGTTATTTCAGTCCAGGGGCTAGTCTCTGGATCCTGTTCACCAAGTAACAGCACATGTGCAAGGGAATGAGATCACTTGGGTGAATACAGGGGCTAGCCTGGGTTAGATGCTCATGTCTCAAATAGAAACTTAGATTTCCTCTAGTAGACCCATGGCACAACTTCCAGGGGTCTCATCAAGGGACATAGTTACAAAAAAAACCACACTCAGGGAAATCTGAAGTATGATATACCCTTAATTTTTTCCCCAATTAACCCTCCAAACAATTATCCATATAATTCGAGGAATTTCAAGCAATATCAAAGTCCAATTGATTCAAGACTCCAAAATGGCAAATATTCTTCTTTAATTCTAAATGTCACCCTTGGTTTAGGATTTATTCATAGCTCTCCCAATGCAGATGAAAATTTCCAATTACAGGTCACTTTTACCATAAACAATATGATCTGGACATCCAACACAGCTAATACTTTACCTTTTTCAGGTTTCCAAGAACAGAGCTAGAGTTAACCCAAGATCATGTTAGTCCATAGAGAAAGAGAAGGTTTTTTTTTTTAACTTTTTACTCCTGCATATACAAATACAGGGACTTATGGAATCCCCAAGAGACCTTCGACCTCATTGCCATATTTTCAAAACTGTGCCTAGTCAAAGTCTGCTTTTATAGAAGAAGAACCACCATTATGTTTATTGGCTGAATCTGTCAATAGGCTTTCTTTGTGTTGTATTAACTGCTTCCTGATGTCTTAGTGTTCGCAAGTATTGCAGCCCTAAACACATTTAGCCCCAGGATTCCTTTTTTTTCTTTAAAGATGTTATTTATTTATTTGACAGAGAGAGACACAGAAGGAGAGGGAACACAAGCAGGGGGAGTGGGAGAGAGAGAAGCAGGATTCCTGCTGAGCAGGGAGCCTGATGCAAGGCTCCAACCTAGCACCCTGGGATCATGACCTGAGCTGAAGGCAGACACCCAGGCGCCCCATCCATGATTCCCCTTGAAGTAGAGAAAGCAACGTTGTCGCCAAAGAGGGCATAGCTGGAATGAATACATTTCAATGACTTTCAGACTTCTTCAAGTTTCTGGTTTCATGTTCATAGAAACTGTGTCTCCAGTGCTACTCTATTCTAATATGGTTCATGATTCTACAGATCATCTTCTTATAATGTGACAAACACATGGTATAAACTCTGCTCTTACACTTCTGGTCTGGAGAAATGGGTTTTTGGTCTTCTTCCTTAGCACCAATGCTAAAAGGAACAAATTTAGTCATCATTTATAAGAAGAGTTCATTGATTCAAGACAGACATTTCTTTATTCAAGGAGATCTCTTAGTCTTTGAATATTATAATAAGGGTTTTTATATTCATGTGTATAACTTACATTGAAGTGCTCAACTTATTTAGAGATAATGTGGATAATGTTATCTATGTTTTGGTCAGTACTGAGAGACCACAGTCCCTTTTTGTTGTTGTTGTTTGCATTTTTAAATGAGTTTCATTCAGCAAACACTGACCAATGTCTTAAAAGGGGCATCTCTGATATCCCCTGTATCCTAGAGCAATAACTAATCATCCACTGACACTACAGGAAATGATGCACCTTTTCTTTTCTTGAGCACATCTCTTTTTTTCACTCAACTTCTTGGCACAAGACACTGTTTGGATCTTTCTGCCAACCTGTTTTGCTTTTTCCACAGCTCTACCGCCTATGTTGGAGCCTGCGCAACAGCAAAGAGGAGCGTGTTGACTTGGATGCAGGAGAGGAGGACTTTCAAGAAACCCCAGAAGAGACCATTGAAATAGGTGATTTAGAGCCTATCCCAAGTCCTAAAATGTTACTCCTCCAACAGAAAGACTACCTTACTGAAGTCTTAACAAAATGCCTACATCAAAGCTCAGATCTCTCTTTATAAGTGAGTGAGGTGGGGGATGAGATAAATAAATGGATTTTGGGAAGTTCACTCTGAGGCCTGGTCAAGAGGAATAGAGAGGTGCAGAATCACCTCAGCCTCCTTATATCTCATAGCTCACAGTGCTCTGCAAGTATGAGTGGTATATTTTCTACCCTGACTTGACTGGGACATGACCTGGGAGAAGGAAAGAGTCAGAGCCTGTGAACTGAAAGCAGTTGGAATCTAAGCTATGGTCAGTCTAGTGACACCAGGAGGATGGGTGAGAGGCTCGTGGGTGTCTTATATCCACATAAGATTTAGAAAATTAAATTTCTCTGAAGTCCAGTAAGATAATGCTTAGTCAGTGTTCAGAGGTTTATCCTGATCATGGAGAAGAGTTTTCCTCAGCTTATGTATTGGAACTTTTTCTCTTTACTTGGGACTGGTGCACACATGGAGGATGGTTGTGGAGATGTGTGCTGTGCCAAGGTGTGGGAGCACAAGGTCATAGGTGCTTTATCTGCTGGACTAGCTCATCACTCCATCTGAAGGAAAGTACAGGTAGAGCAAATAGGTTCTGAATATGGCCATCAGAAATATCAGAGAATCCTAGCTTTGGAAAGGGCCCTAAAGATCATTTATTCTTATGGCCCTATTTTACAGATACATAAATTGAGGCCCAGGAAGGGAGAGGCTTTGCCTATTATCCCAGCTCTGATATAATCTGCTCTTGACCAAGACATTTTAGTTCTGAAACCTGTGACTCTGCATGTACTGGAAGGAACCTGGAGCCATAGGCAGTTGACCAGATTGTTGAAAAAGATAGACCTTTTCTGCTTCCTTGGAGCAGGGAGACATCAATATGCTGCCTGCTTCTCCCACTTCCAATGTCAGTGTCTCCACACTGAGGGCGAATATAACAGACTTGAAAGACTGACTTATTTCATTTAGCATTATACATCATCCATGTTATTGCGAATGACAAAAATTTTATTCTTTTTTATGGCTGAGTAATATTCCATGGCATCTATCATCTATCTATCTATATCTATCTTAAAAAAATATACACATATATCTCACATCTTCTTTATCCATTCATCTATCAATGGACTTGGGCTGCTTCCATAAATTGGCTATTGTAAATAATGCTTCAATAAACATATGAATAAGTTCTTCATATGTTTTGGATACTAACCTTTTATCAGATATGTCATTTACAAATATCTTCTCACATTCAGTAGGCTGTCTTTTAGTTTTGTTGATTGTTTGCTGTGCAGAAGCTTTTTATTTTGATGTACTCCCAATAGTTTATTTTTGATTTTATTTCCTTTGCCTCAGGAGACATATCTAGAAAAATACTGCTATGGCTGATATCAGAGAAATAATTGCCTGTGCTCTCCTCAAGCATTTTTAGAGTTAAGGTCTCACAGTTAGGTCCTTAATTCATTTTGAGTTTATTTTTGTGTATGGTATAAGAAAGTGGTCTAGTTTCATTCTTTTGCATGTAGCTGTCCAGTTTTCTCAACACTGGTTTTTGAAGAGACTCTTTTTCCCATTGCATATTTTTGCCTCCTTTGTTGAAGGTTAATTGTCCATATAATTGTGAGTTTATTTCTGGGTTTTCTATTCCATTCAATTGATCTATATGTCTGTTTCTGTGTCATTACCATATGTTTTGATTACTACAGCTTTGTACTATATCTTAAAATATAGAATTGTGATACCTTCAAGTTTGTTTGTGATCCTTTCAGTTTTGTTCTTCTTTTTCAAGTTTGCTTTGATTATGTGAGGTTTTTTTGTGGCTCTATACAAATTTTAAGATTATTTGTTCTAGTTCTATAAAAAATGCTGTTGGTATTTTGATAGAGGTTGCTGTGAATAATATGGACATTTAAACAATATTTATTCTCCCAATCCATGAGCATGGAATATTTTTCCATTTCTTTGTGTTGTCTTCAATTTCTTTCACCAGTGCTTCATAGTTTTGATAGTATAGGGCTTTCACTTCCTTGGTTAAGTTTATTCCTAGGCATTTTATCATTTTTGGTGAAATTGGAATGTTTTCTTGATTTTTCTTTTTGCTACTTCATTTTTAGTATATAGAAATGCAATAGATTTCTGTATATTGATTTTGTATTCTGCAACTTTACTGAACTCATTTATCAGTTCTAGTAGTTTTTGGTGGAGTCCTTAGGATTTTCTACATATAGTACCATGTCATCTGTACATAGTGAAAATTTAAGTTCTTCCTTACCAATTGGAGGCTTCTTATATCTTTTAATTGTCTAATTGCTGTGGCTAGGACTTTCAATATTATGTTGAATAAAAGTGATGAGAGTGGGCATCTTTGTCTTTTTCCTGACCTTAAGAGAAAGGCTCTCAATTTTTCTCTCTTTACTATAATACTTGTAGGTTTTTCATATATGACATTTATTATGTTGATATGTTCCCTCTAAACTTACCTTGTTGAGGGTTTAATCATGAGTGGATGTTGCACTTTGCCAAATGTTTTCTCTGTATCTTTGAAATGATCATATGGTTTTTATTCTTTCTCTTATTGATGTTGATTGATTTGTGAAAAATGAACCACCCTTGCATCCCAGGAATAAATTCCACTTCATCATGGTAATGATTTTTAAAACATGTGTTACTGGATTTGGTTGCTAATATTTTGTTGGAGATTTTTTCATCTGTCCGTAAGCATTATTGGCCTGTAGTTCTCTTTCCGTGGTATTGTTATCTGGTTTTGGTGTCAGGATGATACCAGTTGCATAGAATGAGTTTGAAAGCTTTATTTCCTCTTTTGTGTTTTGGACCAGTTTGAGAAGAAGACAGGGTATTGACTCTTTTTAAAATGTTTGGTAGAGGGTGTTGGGAGAGGGTGGTGGGGTTACATTTTATGTTTAAATAAAAATAAAAATTAAAAAAAAAGTTTGGTAGAATTTACCTGTGAAGCTCTCGGTCCTTGACTTTTGTTTTTTGGGTTTTTTGATTACTGATTCAATTTTATTGCTTGTAACTGGTCTATTCAAGTTTTCTTTTTTTCCCTGATTCAGTTTTGGGAGTTCTATGTTTCTGTGGAGGTTTATCCATTTCTTCTGGATTGTTCAATTTTTTGGCATATAATTTTTCATAATATTCTCTTATAATCCTTTGTATTTCTGTGGTGTGGGTTGTTATTTTCCCTCTTTCATTTTTGATTTTGTAGTCTTGAGTTCTCTCTCTGTCTTTATCTCTTCTTTGATAAGTCTGGCTAAGGTATATTAAGTTTGTTGGTCTTTTCAGCAAACTTGGTCTCAACAAACCTGACTCCCATTTCATTGATTTGTTCTAGTGTGTGTGTGTGTGTGTATTTTAGTTCCTATTTTGTTTATTTCTGATCTAATATTTATTATTTCCTTCCTTCTACTGGTTTTGAGTTTTGTTTGTTCTTCTTTTATAGCTCCTTTAGGTGTAAGATTAGGTTGCTTATTTGAGATTTTTTCTTGCTTCTTGAGATAGGCCTGTATTGCTATAAACTTCCCTTCTAGAACAGCACTTGCTGCCTTTTTGGACTGTTGTGTTTTTAGTTTCATCTGTCTTCATGTAGTTTTTTATTTCCCCTTTGATTTCTTGGTTGACCCATTCATTGTTTATAGCATGTTATTTAACCTCCATGTGTTTATGTTTTTTTCTGGATTTTTTTCTTGTGGTTAATTTCTAGTTTCATAGCATTGTGTTAAAAAGGATGTATGATATGAACTTTTTTTTGTTGTTTTTGTTGCTGTTGAGGCTTATTTTGTGGTTTAAAATGTAATCTATTCTCGAGAATATTCCATGTGCATTTGAGAAGAGTGTGTATCCTGCTATTTTAGGATAAATGTTTTGAATATGTCTGTTAGATTCATTTGGTCCATGTGTCATTTAAAGCCACCATTTCTTTGTTGATTTTCTGTTTGGGTGATCTGTCCATTAATATAAGTGGGGTGTTAAAGTCTTCTACTATTATTGTATTGCCACCAATTACTTCTTTTATGTTTGTTATTAGCTGCTTTGTGTATTTGGGTGCTCCCAGGTTGGATTCATAATTATTTGCAATTGTTATATCTCTTTTTGGATTGTTCTCTTTATGATTATATAGTGCCCTTCTTTGTCTCTTGTAATATTCTTTGTTTTAAAGTCAATTTTTTCCAATGTAAGTACTACTACTCTGGCTTTCTTTTCACTTCCATTTGCATGATTAAATCTTTTCCATCCCTTCACTTTCAATCTGCCTGTGTCTTTCAGTCTGAAATGAGTCTCTTGTAACAGCATACAGATGGGACTTACTTTTTTATCCATTCTGCCACCCCATGTCTTTTGATTGGAGCACTTAGTCCATTTACAGTCAAAGTAATTATTGATAGGTATGCTCTTATTTCCATTTTGTTACTTGTTTTATGGTTGTTTTTGTAGTTCTTCTGTTTCTTTCTTCTCTTGTTCTCTTCTCTCATGGTTTGTTGGCTTTCTTTAGCAATATAGTTGGAATCCTTTTTCTTTATTTTTTGCATATCTATTATTGGTTTTTGATTTGTGGTTACCATTAGGTTTGTATATTACATTTTATGCATATACAGTCTACATTAAATGATGGTTGCTTAAACTTGAACCCAGTCTTTATTCCTCTCCACCATGTTTTAAGTATATGGTGTCATATCCTTTTATTTTGTGAATCTCTTGACTGATTTTTATAAATATACTTATTTTTATTGTTTTTCTGTGTTTCTTGTTTTTCTTACTCCTACTTTCCACTCAAAGAGTGCCCTTTAACATTTCTGGTTTTGAATCTGGTCATGAATTCCTTTAACTTTTGATTGTCTGGGAAACCCTTTATCAATTCTGAATGATGGTTTTGCTGGATAGAATAGTCTTATCTGTAAGTTTTTTTTCCCTCTCAGCGCTTTGAGTATATCATGTCACTCTCTTTCACCGTAAAGTTTCTGCTGAAAAATTAGCTGATAGCCTTATGGGGTTTCCCTTGTACATAGCTGTTTTATTTTATTCATTATTACTATTATTATTATTTTGCTGCTTTAAAAATTATCTCTTGACCATGGATTCTGAGAAACAAACTGAGGGTTTGGAAGTGAGGGGGCTGGGGGGTTAGGTGAACCTGGTGGTAGGTACTAAGGAGGGCATGTATTGCATGGAGCACTGGGTGTGGTGTATAAACAATGAATCTTGGAACACTGAAAAAATAAAATTAAATTAAAAAAATAAAATTCTCTCTTTATCTCTACTTTTTGCCACTTTATTTATTTATTTTTATTTTCAATTGTATTTATTTATTTTTTAGATTTAATTTTATTTTTTCAGTGTTCCAAGATTCATTGATTATGCACCACACCCAGTGCTCCATGCAATACGTGTGCTCCTTAATACCCAACACCAGGCTCACCCATCGCTCCACCGCCACCCTTCTAAAACCCTCAATTTGTTTCTCAGAGTCCACAGTCTCTCACCAAACTGTGGAAAGAGCCAAGGTGCCCTTCAACAGATGAATGGATAAAGAGGATATGGTTCATATATACAAGGGAATATTATGCCTCCATCAGAAAGGATGAATATCCAACCTTTGTATCAACATGGACAGGATTGGAGGAGATTATGCTGAGTAAAATACGTCAGGCAGAGAAAGTCAATTATTTATTTTTAAATTTTTTGTTTAAATTCAATTTAGTTAACATACATGTATTCCTATGTATTACTAGTTTCAGAGGTATAACTTAGTATCATTTGCATATAACACGTAGTGCTCATTACATCATTACCCAGTTTCCCCATCCCCCTCCCCACCTCCTCTCCAGCAACCCTCAGTTTATTTCCTATGATTAAGAGTCTCTTATGGTTTGTATGTCTTTGGAGAAATGTCTGTTCATGTCTTCTGTCCATTTCTTGACTGGATTTTTTTTTTTTTTGTGAGGGGAGGGGTGTTGAGTTTGTTAAGTAATTTATAGATTTTAGATACCAATCCTTAATCTGACAAATCACTTGCAAATATCTTCTCCCATTCTCTGGGTTAACTCTTAGTTTTTTTCACTGTTTCCTTTGCTGTGCAAAGGATTTTCGTCACGATGAAGTCCTAATAGTTCTCTTTGCTCAAAAGATCCCCTTTAATATTTCTTGCAGGATTGGCTTTGTGTTCACAAATTCCTTTAGTTTTTGTTTGTGCTGGAAAATCTTTATCTCTCTGTCTATTCTTTTTTTTTAAAAGATTTTATTTATTTATTTGAGAGAGAGAGATCACAAGTAAGCAGAGAGAGAGAGAGCGGAAGCAGGCTCCCCACTGAGCAGAGAGCCCCATGTGGGGCTCGATCCCAGGACCCTGAGACCATGACCTGAGCCGAAGGCAGAGGCTTAACCCACTGAGCCACCCAGGTGCCCCCTCTCTGTCTATTCTGAATGACAGCCTTGCTGGATTAAGTATTCTTGGCTGTGTATTTTTCCCATTTAGCACACTGGATATGTCATGCCAGTCCTTCTTGGCCTGCCAGATCTCTACGGACACAAATGCTACCAACCTTATGTGCTTACCCTTGTAGGTTAAGGACCTTTTGTCCTGAGCTGCTTTCTGGATATTCTCTTTATCTTTGCAATTTGCAAACTTGACTATAATATGTCGAGGTGTTGAGATGTTTTTGTTGATTTTGGGGGTGATCTCTGTGCCTCCTGGACATGAATGCCTCTTTCCTTCCCCAGATTAAGAAAGTTCTCAGCTGTAGTTTGTTCAAATAAACCTTCTGCTTCTTTCCTCTGTCCCTTATCTTCTGGGACTCCTATAATATGAATAATATTTCACTTTATGGAATCGTTGAGTTCCCTCAATCTGCCTTTGTGCTCTAGTAGGTTTCTTATCCTCTTCTTTTCAGCTTCCTTATTTTCCATCATTTTATCTTCTGTATCACTGATTCTCTCTTCTGCTTCTTTCATCTTCATTTTTATGGCTTCCACTTGGGACTGCATCTTGGTAATAGCATTTTAAATTTTGGCCTGACTAGATTTTAGTTCTCCTTATCTCTACAATAAGGGATTCTCTAGTGTCTTTTTCAAGCCCAGTTAACATTTTTATAATCATTGTTTTAAATTCTAGTTCAGAATTTACTTATATATGTTACTTATATATGTATTGATTAAATCTCTGGCAGTGAGTACTCCTCCTCTTCTCTCTTTTGGGGTGATTTTTCTCCATCTTGTCAAGTTGTCCAGAAAAGAAAGGAAGAAAGAAAGAAAACAACAAAAAAAAACAGTAAGCAGCAGTAGAACAACAACAACAACAAAAACACTGCACTAGATCCTGGGTGTGTTTTGGTCCTCTTGTTAGAAGAAATTAGGTCCCAAATAAGGAAGATACACACACACACACACACACACACACACACACACACACACACACACAATACAATGTAAGAAAAAAAATTTAAAAATATAAAGTATATATAAAAATAAAAATTAAAAAAGAATAAAAAAGAACTGAAAAGAGAAAATAACTGAAAAATAATACTAAAAAGACCAAAGAATAAGAATACAAAGAATGCTATATACTATTTTCCCCAAGAGCTGAAGCTTTGCAGTCCTCAATGATCAGTAAACTCGGTGAGAGTGAGTTGTTTGTGCTGGTCTTTTGGGGGAGAGGTCTGATGCCTGAATTCTCAGGTGGGTTTCCCTACTGGAGAAGAGGCTCTAGTGAACAGAGGCAGAGCTCAGAGTAAGCAGTCCCAGACTCTACTAGCTGGTGCAGTTTTGTTCCCTGAAGGCTTTCAGCACTGATGGGCGGGATGAATATGCCTGTGTCCTATTCTCTAACCCTGGTGCTGAAAATTTGCACCTGCCCTCTTCAGTGAGCCCTCACAGAAAAGCAACCAACTCATCTTGTCTTCCTGGTTTCTGCCAGAACTCTGTGTTCACCTGGCCTGTGAACAAGTGGTTTCTTTCTTTTTTTTTAATCTCAGGCATGTGAGTTTCAAAACTCCAAGTTTTTTTATTTTAATTTTTTTTAATTTTTATTTAAACATAAAATGTAACATCACCACCCTCTCCCAACACCCCTCCCCCCACCCATTCAGTTTGTTTTATGACATTAAGAGTCTCTTTTGGTTTGTCTCCCTCCCAATCCCATCTTGTTTCATTTATTCTTTTCCTACCCTCTTAACCCCCACACCCGTGGCATCTCCACTTCCTCATATCAGGGAGACCATATGATAGTTGTCTTTCTCAAATTGACTTATTTCGCTAAGCACAATGCCCTCTAGTTCCATCCATGTCATCGCAAATGGCAAGATTTAATTTCTTATGATGGCTGCATAGTATTCCATTGTGTATATATATACCACTTCTTCTTTATCCATTCATCTGTTGATGGACATCTAGGCTCTTTCCATAACTTGGCTATTGTGAACATTGCTGCTATAAACATTCAGGTGCACGAGCCCCTACGGATCACTCTGTGTGTATCTTTAGGGTAAATACCCAGTAATGCAATTGCTGGGTCATACGGTAGCTCTATTTTTAACTTTTTGAGGAACCTCCATGCTGTTTTCCAGAGTGGTTGCACCAGCTTGAATTCCCACCAGCAGTGTAGGAGGGTTCCCCTTTCTCCACATCCTCGCCAGCATCTGTCATTTCCTGACTTGTTCATTTTAGCCATTCTGACTGGTGTGAGGTGGTATCTCATTGTGGTTTTGATTTGTATTTCCCTGATGCCCAGTGATGTGGAGCACTTTTTCATGTGTCTGCTGGCCATCTGGATGTCTTCTTTGCAGAAATGTCTGTTCATGTCCTCTGCCCATTTCTTGATTGGATTATTTGTTCTTTGGGTGTTGAGTTTGCTAAGCTCTTTGTAGATTTTGGATACTAGCCCTTTATATGATATGTTGTTTGCAAATATCTTTTCCCACTCTGTCAGTTGTCTGGTTTTGTTGACTGTTTCCTTTGCTGTGCAAAAGCTTTGATCTTGATGAAGTCCCAATAGTTCATTTTTCCCTTGCTTCCCTTGCCTGTTGTTCCTAGGAAGAAGTTGCTGTGGCTGAGGTCGAAGAGGTTGCTGCCTGTGTTCTCCTCAAGGATTTTGATGGATTCCTTTCTCACATTGAGGTCCTTTATCCATTTTGAGTCTATTTTCGTGTGTGGTGTAAGGAAATGATCCAATTTCATTTTTTTTGCATGTTGCTGTCCAATTTACCCAACACCATTTGTTGAAGAGGCTGTCTTTTGTCCATTGGATATTCTTTCCTGCTTTGTCTAAGATTAGTTGGCCATAGAATTGAGGGTCTATTTCTGGGCTCTCTATTCTGTTCCATTGATCTATGTGTCTGTTTTTGTGCCAGTACCATACTGTCTTGATGATGACGGCTTTGTAATAGAGCTTGAAGTCTGGAATTGTGATGCCACCAACTTTGGCTTTCTTTTTCAATATTCCTTTGGCTATTCAAGGTCTTTTCTGGTTCCATATAAATTTTAGGATTATTTGTTCCATTTCTTTGAAAAAATTGGATGGGATTTTGATAGGCATTGCATTAAATGTGTAGATAGCTATAGGTAGCATAGACATTTTCACAATATTTATTCTTCCAATCCATGAGCATGGAACATTTTTCCATTTCTTTGTATCTTCTTCAATTTCTTTCACAAGTACTTTATAGTTTTCTGAGTACAGATTCTTTGCCTCTTTTGTTAGGTTTATTCATAGGTATCTTGTGGTTTTAAGTATAATTGTAAATGGGATTGACTCCTTAATTTCTCTTTCTTCTGTCTTGTTGTTGGTGTAAAGAAATGCAACTGATTTCTGTGCACTGATTTTATATCCTGACACTTTGCTGAATTCCTGTACAAGCTCTAGCAGTTTTAGAGTAGAGCCTTTTGGGTTTTCCACATATAGTGTCATATCATCTGCAAAGAGTGATAGTTTGACTTCT
>ML110913.1:0-29748 GCA_003697995.1 Taxidea taxus jeffersonii | reverse complement strand
AGGCAGAGAGTGAGAGAGGAGGAAGCAGGCTCCTTGCTGAGCAGAGAGCCTGATGTGGGGCACCATCCAGGACCCTGGGATCATGACCTGAGCCGAAGGCAGAGGTTTTAACCCCCTGAGTCACCCAGGTGCCCCCTTTTAAAAATTTCTAACAAAGGAGTTGATAAGGTAAGTTGGTAGGGAGAATAAAAAAAAGAAAGTGGAGAGAACTTGCTTTAGCTGGAGACTAGATCAAGCCCAGTGCTAGATTTAGGGTGTATTTTGATTAGAAAATGTTGTACCCCAAATTTTTCAGAAGAAAAATGCCCCTATGTGTATACAAAGAATAAAGTTAGATACAATGAAGGATAAAATATGACTATAATAATAAAGGTTCAAAAAAGATTTTTTAAAGAAAGTTATTAAGATTAGTTAAAAAACGTTAAAAGAGGAAAGGGTAAAAGTTAAAAAAAATTAGCAGAAGAGAAAAAAATTTTTTTAAATTAATTAACTTTGCAAGACTAAAGATTCATGGGGAGACAGCCATGAATTCCATGCTTTGCTTTCTCCTCCTCTGGAATTCTGCTGTTCTCCTTGGTAAATGAACTTGGCTGGATTTCTTGTTGATCTTCTGGGGGAGTGGCCTGTTGTAGTGATTCTCAAGAGTCTCTGCCCCAGGTGGAATTGCACTGCCCTTACCAGGGGCTGGGCTAAGTAATCTGCTTGGGTTCGCTTTCGGGAGCTTTTGTTCCCTGAATGCTTTCCATAGTGTTCTGGAGGACGGGAATGAAAATGGCGGCCTCCCAATCTCTGGCCTGGAGGAGCAGAGAGCTCAGGGCCCCACTCTTCAGTGCGCCTTCAGAGAAAAGCGCTTAATCACTCCTGTCTTCCGGAGCTCCAGCTGTGCTTGGAGAAAATCGTGCTCAATCACTCCCGTCTCACTGGCCTCCAGCTCTGCTCTGAGGTCATCCAGGCTGTGACCAAGCATCTGTGTCTCTGGCACATAGGCCCTCCTAGAGTCTCCGAGCCCTGCAGATCCCTGGGCTCTCCCAGGTCGGAGTGTCCCCGATCTTGTGGGGACCCCCCACACAGAGCACTGGCCTGTGTCACGGATTATGGTTCAAGGTAACCCTGAGTTGAGAGCTCACTCCTTGGCTCTGTCTCTGCAGCCAGCTTCCCCACTCTAATACCTGTGAGCTCTGTGACACTCAGACACCCCTGATCCTTCTGTGACCCTGCGGGACCTGAGTCCATGCTGTCCCCGCGAGGTCTTCACCCTGGTTTAGACTCTGGAGCAATGTCCCTCCATGGAGCAGACTTTTAAAAGTCCTGATTTTGTGCTCCATTGCTCTGCCACTTGCCGGGAGCCAGCCCCTCACCCCATGGTCTATCTTCCCGTCACTTTGGGTTCACTTCTCTTCTGGTCCTACCTTTCAGAAAGTGGTCGATTTTCTGTTTCTAGAATTGTTGCTCTTCCCTTCGATCTCCTTTTGGATTTGTAGGTGTTCGCAATGGTTTGATAAGCTATCTAGCTGATCTCCTGCTGCCTGATGTCGTCTCAGCCTGCTACTTCTCCGCCATCTTGACTCCTCCCTCAAAACTCCAAATTTTATGGACTCTGGCAGTGTGGACCCACACTGTTCCTCCCAGGGGTATGGGGGGCATCTCATGAGACTTCTGCCTTTTGCTGGACCCCTCCTAGGAATATGGTCACATGACCATTCAGTGGTTCATAGTTTATGACAACATAGCAGAAAGCCAGCACCTAGAGTTGTTCTCAGCCAGCTTCCCCACTCCTCTGCCAGGGAAGTCAGCCACACTCAGGCACCACCTATTTTTCTTAAGACCCCACGATCCTCTGACCTCATTGTCACACCTAGGATTCTGCCCTGCTTCACCACCTGAGCACCTTTAAGCCAGGCGCATCCCCCACCATAGAAGACTTCTAAAAGTTTTATTGCTTATAATGCTTTTTGGTAGCCTCCTTAAGCAGGGTCCCTCCTCTCTGTTATATCCTCAGCTATATCAAACCAGATTCAAGTCTCCACACCTCCTGCCTTCCCAACTGTGATCCACTGGTAGACTTGCAGCATTTGTTTTCTCAGATTTCTGATTTCTCAGGTGTTCAGAATGATTTGATAACTATCTGGTTGTATCTGAGGGACAAGACAAACAGGGTCCCCTTACTCCTCCACCATCTCAACTCCTCTACATTTTGCCATTTTAATTACTATGTGTCTTGGTGTAGACCTCCTTGGGTTGATTTTGTTGGGGGTTCACAGTGTGTCCTGGGTCTGGATTTCTGCTTCCTTCCTCAGATTCAGGAATTTTTCAGCTATTTTTTCTTCAAATAAAATTTCTGCCCCCCGTTTTTCTTCTCATTCTGGGATCTCTGTAATGCAAATGTTATTACACTTGATGGTGTCACTGATTTCCCTAAGCCCATCTTTATTTATTGTTATTATTATTATTATTAATTACTATTATTATTTTTCTTGCTCCTATTCAGTTTGATTGCTTTCCATTACTCTGTCCTCCTGGTCACTCATCTGTTCTGCTTCCTCTAGTATACTATTCATTCCCTCTAGTGTATTTTTAATTTCAGCAATTGAGTTCTTCATCTATGATTGGTTATTTTTTTTTTCTGTGTCTTTGTTAAGGATCTCACTGAGAACCTCCACTCTTTCTCAAGTCCAGTGAGTATTTTTATGACCATTACTTTAAATTCTCTATCAGGCATATTACTTATCTTCATTTTGCTTAGGTCTCTTGCTGTGGTGTTGTCCTGTTCTTTTATTTGGTACATATTCCTGTCTCCTCATTTTGTCTAATTCTCTGTGTCTGTTTTTATGTATTGGGAAATCAGCTATGTCTCCTGCTCTTGAAAGTAGTGGCATTATGAAGAAGAGGTACTGTTGTGCTTTGCAGTTCAATGTCCTCTGTTCACCAGAATGGAACTCATCCAGTCTTAACTCAATGTGAGGAGGCAGGATAGTCAAACACATAGTGTGGGATTTGGATTCAAGAAGAGCTGGGATTGAATCCTCACTTCTCTCCTCATTCCTTGTGCAAGTGATTCCATTTTTTCTAAAGCTTAGGTTCTTAATATAAAACTATTCTAAATGATAGCCTATACCTTAGAGCACTGTTGGGAATATTGAAAGAGATAATGCTTCTTTATAAGAATTGACTATAATTATTATCATTATGATTGCTACTAAGGAAGAATTTTCCGAGTTGGTTTGAAAAGGATGAGCAGAAAGTGTGCATCTATCAGAGATTCTGTGAAGGAGAGTCCTGCTGGATTGAAAATTGGCTTAGTGACTTCTGAGGTTCATGGAAACTCTTGAATTCTGTTGTTTCTTGGTCAACTCATGGTGAAAACAGATGGAAGGACCTGGCTCATTAAAGTAAAATAAATTAAGATCTCTTGAGGGCTTTTATACATAATGGGTGTCACCAACTCCATTATCCGAGAAACAGGAGCATGAAGCTGTATCTTCAACCCCATATTGTTATATCATCACTGTCACTGTCATCATGATTGATTATGATATGATCATGACATATATATATATATTTTAAAGATTTTATTTATTTATTTTTCAGAGAGAGTGAGCACAGGCAGACAGAGTGGCAGGCAGAGGCAGAGAGAGAAGCAGGCTCCCTGCCGAGCAAGGAGCCTGATGCGGGACTCGATCCCAGGATGCTGGGATCATGACCTGAGCTGAAGGCAGCCGCTTAACCAACTGAGCCACCCAGGCATCCCAATCATGACATATTTTAATTATGAATACCTTACTCTAGTGATTCATTTTAACACCATATCTTACTTGTAAGGTAGATAACACAAATACAATTCTTCCAACTTTACAGATGGGGAAAATGAGATATAATGATTTTCTCAAGGCTACTCAGATAACCACACATTTCTCCCTTGGGCTGGTCAGTGAGTCCAACATTTGTTATTCCTTCTCCATGACTCTATTTTGGTGGGATGGCCAAAGTGGAGGGGTACATGGAGACTTACCTCCCTTTTTTATGTGCATGAGAGAAAAGAGAATAGAAGGAGACTATTACTTCTTGACATCTATTACACACTGGGCATTCTCTCATAAAATCTTATAATGAAGAAGGTATTATTTATCCACGTTTTACCTGAACTTGAAGATAAGACAGGTGAATTAGCAAAACCGTAAACCGAGCTTTGGTTCCAGTTCTGGTATATATATGTGCTTAATTACTAAGAGTACTTGCAATTCTAAAAGTCTGTGACTCTTAAAAATGGGAGAGTACAGATCAGTAGTCTCTGACTATGGTGTTGAAAACACAGTGGGCTTAATTTCGTATCTAGTGAGCTGTAGACCTGGGATTCCATTAATTCTACACCTTGGCTCAGAGTAGAGAATAAGTTCCCTTGGTGGGCATCCACTTTGAATGGCGGGACCAGTTAGGTGGTTTGATTCAGCAATATTATTATGCAACATCAGATCTTAAGCTCTGGAAGTGTTCATTGTTGCTGGCCTGTATCAGGGAGTATTCAGACCAGTCATTACCACATGGCTGGATCTGTTGCAAAGATTTGGAACTTTCAGGTGTAGCTAATATGCTCCTAAGTCATGCAAGTCTCACTGCCTTCCAGTGATGTGGTAAACAGATATATGTTTATGTGATTCAGAGGTAGATTTTCCATGTTGTTCTATGTCATAGTTTCCCAGCCCATTGTTAACATTTCTTCTCATAGACTATTATTTCCTAGTTGATTCTGACTTTTCTAAATCAAAATGTATTTGCATTGGTCTGGTAGAGATAGGCTTAATTTAGTGGACCATAAAGATGTAGAATCCATCGATTACTATTGTCTTATAATTAAGTTCATTCAAACATTTTATACCATTTCCATCCTTGCAAATAAGACAATTGGGAAATGTCTGCAGATTGCAGATGTTTCCCTTTTGTGGTGTCTTTCCTGAAGCCTTTCCTTGGACCTCCTTTTTCTGTATCTAACCATCCTTTTTTACCTTTTCCCTGACACAGAAGTTCCTGAGGAGAAAAAAGGATGCTTCAGGCGGGCTTATGACCTATTTTGTGGCTTGGACCAGCAGAAGGACCCCAAGATGACAAAGGAAGAGGAGGAAGCTATGAAGCTAAAGATGACAGACACCTCTGAGAAGCCTTTGTGGCGAACCGTAGTGAACATCAATGGCATCATCCTGCTGTCTGTGGCTGTTTTCTGCCATGCATTTTTTGCCTGAGCCTTGCCTTCTGTGGCAGGTTGTGTTCAGGAAGGCCAGACTTTTTACTCTGCCTCCTTTAGTTCTATTCTGTGGTGTTAAGCTGGTGGTAAACCAGTCAGTTGTAAATTTTGCCTTGTTGATAAATGTGTACAGGTGCAATTACAGGCTAACTAAAGAAAATAATTAATTTGTTGTTAACTTATGTGTTTGAGGCCAGTGTGATATCAGCTGTACATATTGGAGCTGCAGAAGGGAAGCCCAACTCAGTCATGTCCAGGAAAATGAGCACCAAGAAAGAAGCCCTGCCATGTGTGATGCAAGTTTTTCTCAGGTAGACTCAGAATGTCAGTGCTGTTTGTGATTATTGAATATTATTTTAAGATTGTGGTCTCCCAGACTCATGCTCTTTTCCCCTCATGACCTTATGCCCATCTTTTCTTAAAAAATATTTATCTTCTCATCATATCCTTGTCAAGTTTCCTGGCACAAGAAAAATCAATCTGATAAACAGATGAAATGCATTGAAGCTGAAGATGGGAACTTGATAGGGTCCCTGTCCTGAGTGATTTGCTTTTTGAAGGGAAAGCTTGAGGACTTACCCCAAATGGAGGAACCCAGGCACCAGCCTCAGGCCAGTATGGAAAGTGGATAATCTTGAGTCAAGGGGATTTTCTGGCTTTCTTTAAAATGTCTGTTGTGAGCTCTTTATGTTTGTGATTTCACTTGTCATTTGCTTTGTCTAGAATGTCTTGGGCACTCAGCAATGCTTATGGACCAAAGGGATGATTTGGGCACTTACTTATAAATACTTGCTTTATTTTTACATAAGCCTGGCCCTTGGTTAATATGTGTGTGTGTGTGTGTGTGTGTGTGTGTGTGTGTGCACAAAGTACCCCGTACACATTCTGATGACTTTCATCAATTGGATGGAGTTTTCTAGAGGCCACTTTTCCCCATGGTGTGGATGTTGACAAATGAGCTTACTGATCTATCTCACATAATAGAACAAATGTACCTCTTAGGGCATCTGTCTTCTCAATGCAGCCACACTCCTTTAACACAGTAACAATTACCCCAAGATTCTCCTCTCCATGAGTTCATGTGACCACAGCCCTTCCTTTTTGGGGTGTCTTAAGTGGTGATTATCTATTGACCAAAGTTAGGGTTGGTGGTCTCTGTTCTGAGTGGTAACATTGAACACTTTTAGTTGACAGATGTATATTTGTTCAACCTAGGGAGACGTTTAAAAATATAATTGTAATTAATTAAATTCTTTTAGTCCCACCTGTGAAATCTCAATTATGTTGTAATATAAACTTTGAAATTAAGAAAAATTTACAACATTAGTATTGACTGACTTCAAGCTAGTTTAGGAAAGAGCTGGAATATGAGATTATATGTTGCTGAGAGTGCTTTCTAGGCATATAAATGGTTCAACAGACAAAGGAATGGCTTGTTCTTGTAGAAGGAAGGACACTATTTGATACACCTTCCATATTGCCCTTAAATGAGGCACAGAAGAGGCAAACATGGAGAATTTCATGTGGCTGGCATTACTCATCAGATTCAGTTTCATGTGAAGTTTGTGGTATTTTTGAGCTTTGAGAAGTTAAAGGGAAAGGATTGAAAGGAGGTGGATGAAATGAGCACAAAGTAGATTGTCCTGGTTAAGTTTCTGGCATTGCCAATGATTCATGTGTATATTGTGGTAAATTATTTTGTCTCAACTGTGTATATTTCTCTTTGAAAAACGGGACTTTGGTGCTTATAGCATATACCTACCTCCTCTGGATGTGACTAGATCACTTTATAAAGGATATGAAAGATATATACCTGAAAGATACGAAACAGATGTTATATCAAGCTGCATTTAGTCCCATAAATTAAAATGCATTACTTTAATACTAATAAAAACATTAAAAAATGTAACATCTAGGTTTCCTGTTTTCTAGATATTCTAAGTACTGACCATGCATGTGGTAAGCCTTGGTTGGCACAGGATGTGCATTAAGAAATAGGAGCCAAGGGACGCCTGGGTGGCTCAGTGGGTTAAGCCGCTGCCTTCAGCTTGGGTCATGATCCCAGGGTCCTGGGATCAAGTCCCGCATCGGGCTCTCTGCTCGGCAGGGAGCCTGCTTCTCCCCTCCCCTCTGCCTGCCTCTCTGCCTACTTGTGTGATCTATGTCTGTCAAATAAATAAATAAAATCTTTAAAAAATAAAAAAAAAAGAAATACGAGCCAGAAAAGGTGAGAATGGAGTCTGGCAAATTGAATAAAAGGTAGCAAAGGAGATGATGTCAACCTCAAGATCTCTAGTAAATATGAGGTAATTCCTTTCAATGCATAATGTCTTTTTAGGACAGACTAAGTCATTTGGGTGACCAGGGGCCAGTAAGGAGTATAGAGGAAGTATAAAGGAGTACAAAGAAGAGCTATTTTTTCCCTCTGAAATGGAAGATGGGTATAGAACTGAAAAATCAACAAATCCAACAGGAGATCAAAGAGAAGAAGAGCAGCAATTCTAGAAACAGGAAATCAACCACTTTCTGAAAGGTAGAATGAGCAAAGAAGTGACTCCAAAGCAAAGGGAAGATAGACCATGGGGGCAGGGGCTGGCTTCCAGCAAGCAGTGGAGCAATGGAGCACAAAATCAGAACTTTTAAAAGTCTGCTCCATCACGACCATGAACGACATGGTCCTCCATGAACGACATCACTCCAGAGGCTAAGCAGGAGTGGAGCCCTCACGGGGGTAGTGAGGTCTCAGGTCCTGTGGGGTCACAGAGGGATTGGGGGTGTCTGAGTGTAGCAGAGCTTGCAGGTATTAAAGCGAGGAAGCTGACTACAGAGACGGAGCTGAGGAGTGAGCGCTCAGCTTGGAGTTACTTCAAACTGTGATCCGTGGCACAGTCATACACTGCTTATTGAGCAGGGGCCCTGCAAGTGGCAGATCCGGGGAGACCTCCCTGGAAGAGCAGAGCAGCAGAAATCTGCAGGGTTTGGAGACTCCAAATGGGGCTATGTGCCAGAGACAGAAACGCTCAGTCACAGGCCAGGTGAGTTTGGAGTGCGGCCAGAGACCAGGGAGATGGGAGTGATTGAGTGCTTTTCTCTGAGAGTGTGCTGAGGAGTGAGGCCCGAGCTCTTGGCTCCTCTTGGCCAGAGATCTGGAGGCCGCCATGTTCATTCCTGTCCTCCAGAGCTCTACAGAAAGCGTTCAGGGAACAAAAGCTCCCAAGAGCAAACCCAAGCAGATTACTTAGCCCAGTCCCTGGGAAGAGTGGTACAATTCTGCCTTGCACAAAGAAACTTGATAATCACTACAACAGGCCTCTCCCCCAGAAGATCAGCAAGAACATCCAGCCAAGACCAAGCTCACTGATCAAGGACAAGAGTGGAATGCCAGAGGAGGGGAGAGCAAAGCATGGAATTCATGGCTCTCTCCCCACGATTCCTTAGTCTTGGAAAGTAAATTAAATTTTTTAATTTTATTTTTTTATTCTTTTAATTTTTATTTTTAAAATATTTAAAAATTTTAAGTTTTTAATTAAAACTTATTCTAAATTTTTAACTTCTATCAGACTCTTTTAACATTTTTAACTAGTTTATGTTAACAATAACTTTCTTAAAAATCTTTTTGAAACTTCATTATTATAGTCATATTTTATCCTTTATCATATCTAACTTTCTTTTTTTTATACATATAGGGTTTTTCTTCTAAAAAATTTTGGGATACAACTTCTTCTAATAGATCAAAATATATCCTAAATCTAGCATAGGGCTTTGTAATAGTGTCCAGCATGCGCAAATTCTCCCCACTTTCTTTTCCCATACAACTTATCTCATCAACTCCTTTTTTAGAATTTTTTAAAATTTTCATCTTTACAGTCATATTCCATCCCTTCATCACGTTTACCTTTTTTTTTGTATATATATATATTTTTTTTAAATTTTGGGAAGTAGTTTCTTCTAAAGGCCAAAATACACACAAATCAAGTGGGTGGCTCTGTTCTATTCACCAGTCTAAAAAAAATACATATCTTTTATAATATATATATTAATAATTTATATATATTTATATATTATATATAATTTACATATGTAATATATAAAATAATTTATATATATAAATATATGTAAAATATATATATATACATATATATTTTTTTTATTCAAGCTTTTTAAATTTAAACATATAAGGTAACCCCACTGCCCTCTCCCAACCCCTCTCTCCCCCACCCCCCTCAGTATATATTATTTTAATAAAAAAAGTTTGAACTTCTTTTTACCCTCTTTCTTCTCCCCATGGTTTAGGTTCTCTTCTGATTTGGTTAACACATTTTTTGGGGTTTTTGCCACCCGTTTAGTATTTTATTCTCTCGTTCATATATTCTTATCTGGATAAAAACAAGATGGAAAAACTCACCACAGTAAAAAGAACAAGAAGCAATTCCAAAGGCTAGGGACCTAATCAGTATGGGCATTGGTAATATGTCAGATCTAGAGTTCAGACTGACAATTCTCAAGGTGCTAGCTGGACTCAAAGAAGGCATGGAAGACATTAGAGAAGCCCTGTCCAGAGAAATAAAAGCCCTTTGTGGATAAATAAAGGAACTAAATCTAACCAAGCTGAAATTAAAAAAAAAAAGCTATCAATGGGGTGCAATAAAAAATGGAGGCTCTTACTGCTAGGATAAATGAGGCAAAAGAGAGAATAAGTGATATAGAAGACCAAATGACAGAAAATAAAGAAGCTGAGCAAAAGAGAGAGAAACAACTACTGGATCACGAGGGGAGAATTCGAAAGATAAGTGATACCATAAGACGAAACAACATTAGAATAATTGGGATTCCAGAAGAAGAAGAAAGAGAAAAGAGCAGAAGGTATATTGGAGAGAATTATCATAGAGAATTACCCTAATATGGCAAAGGGAACAAGCATCAAAATCCAGGAGGTGCAGAGAATCCCCCTCAAAATCAATAGGAATAGGTCCACACCCCGTGATCTAATAGTAAAATTTACAAGTCTTAGCGACAAAAAGAAAATCCTGAAAGCAGCCCGGGACAAGAAATCTGTAACATACAATGGTAAAAATATTAGACTGGCAGCAGACTTATCCACAGAGACCTGGCAGGCCAGAAAGAACTGGCATGATATACTCAGAGCACTAAATGAGAAAAACATGCAGCCAAGAACACTATATCCAGCTAGGTAATCATTGAAAATAGAAGGAGAGATAAAAAGCATCCAGGACAAACAAAAACTGAAAGAATTTGCAAACACCAAACCAGCTCTACAGGAAATATTGAAAGAGGTCCTCTAAGGAAAAAGAGAGACCCTAAAAGTATTAGATCAGAAAGGAGCAGAGACAATATACAGTAACAATCACCTTACGGGCAATACAATGACACTAAATTCATATCTCTCAATAGTTACCCTGAAAAAAAAAATAGTTACCCTGAATGTAAATGCGCTAAATGCCCCAATCAAAAGACACAGGGTTTCAGAATGGATAAAAAAACAAAACCCATCAATATGCTGCCTACAAGAAACTCATTTTAGACCCGAAGACACCTCCAGGTTGAAAGTGAGGGGGTGGAAAACAATTTACCATGCTAATGGACATCAAAAGAAAGCTGGGGTGGCAATCCTTATATCAGATCAATTAGATGTTAAGCCAAAGACTATAATAAGAGATGAGGAAGGACACTATATCATACTCAAAGGGTCTGTCCAACAAGAAGATCTAACAATTTTAAATATCTATGCCCCTAACATGGGAGCAGCCAACTATATAAACCAATTAATAACAAAATCAAAGAAACACATTGACAAGAATACAATAATAGTAGGGAACTTTAACACTCCCCTCACTGAAATGGACAGATCATCCAAGCAAAAGATCAACAAGGAAATAAAGGTCTTAAATGACACACCGGAACAGATGGACATCACAGATATATTCAGAACATTCCATCCCAAAGCAACAGAATACACATTCTTCTCTAGTGCCCATGGAACATTCTCCAGAATAGATCACATCCTGGGTCATAAATCAGCTCTCAACCGGTATCAAAAGACTGGGATCATTCCCTGCATATTTTCAGACCACAATGCTCTGAGGTTAGAACTCAATCACAAGAGGAGATTTGGAAAGAGCCCAAATACATGGAGACTCAACAGCATCCTTCTAAAGAATGAATGGGTCAACCAGGAAATTAAAGAAGAATTGAAAAAAAACCATGGAAACAAATGATAATGAAAACACAACGGTCGAAAATCTGTGGGACACAGCAAAGGCAGTCCTGAGAGGAAAATATATAGGGATACAAGCCTTTCTCAAGAAACAAGAAAGGTCTCAAATACACAACCTAACCCTACACCTAAAGAAGCTTGAGAAAGAACAACAAAGAAAGCCTAAACCCAGCAGGAGAAGAGAAATAATAAAGATCAAAGCAGAAATCAATGAAACAGAAACCAGAAAAACAATAGAACAAATCAACAAAACTAGGAGTTGGTTCTTTGAAAGCACTAATAAGATTGATAAACCCCTGGCCAGACTTATCAAAAAGAAAAGAGAAAGGACTCAAATACATAAAAACATGAATGAAAGAGGAGAGATCACAACCAACACCAAAGAAATACAAACAAGTATAAGAACATATTATGGGAAACTCTATGCCAACAAATTTGACAATCTGGAAGAAATGGACGCTTTCCTAGAGACATATAAACTGCCAAAACTGAGCCAGGGAGAAATAGAAAACCTGAATAGGCCCATAACCAGTGAGGAGATTGGAACAGTCATCAAAAATCTCCAAACAAACAAAAGCCCAGGACCAGGTGGCTTCCCAGGGGAATTATACCACACATTTAAAGAAGAATTAATTCCTACTCTCCTCAAACTGTTCCAAAAAATAGAAATGGAAGGAAAACTTCCAAACTAATTTTGTGAGGCCAGCATCACCTTGATCCCCAAACCAGACATGGATCCCATCAAGAAAGAGAATTACAGACCAATATCCTTGATGAACACAGATGTGAAAATTCTCACCAAAATACTAGCCAATAGGATCCAACAGTACATTAAAAGGATTATTCACCACGACCAAGTGGGATTTATTCCAGGGCTGCAAGGTTGGTTCAACATCTGCAAATCAATCAATGTGACAGAGTACATTAACAAAAGAAAGAACAAGAACCATATGATACCATATGAAATAGATGCTGAAAAAGCATTTGACAAAGTACAGCATCCCTTCCTGATCAAAACTCTTCAAAGTGTAGGGATAGAGAGCCCATACCTCAATATTATCAAAGCCACCTATGAAAAACCCACCACAAATATCATTCTCAATGAAGAAAAACTGAGAGCTTTTCCACTAAGGTCAGGAACATGGCAGGGATGTCCGTTATCACCGCTGCTATTCAACATAGAACTAGAAGTCCTAGCCTCAGCAATCAGACAACAAAAAGAAATGAAAGGCATCCAAATCGGCAAAGAAGTCAAACTATCACTCTTTGCAGATGATATGACACTATATGTGGAAAACCCAAAAGGCTCTACTCTAAAACTGCTAGAGCTTGTACAGGAATTCAGCAAAGTGTCAGGATATAAAATCAGTGCACAGAAATCAGTTGCATTTCTTTACACCAACAACAAGACAGAAGAAAGAGAAATTAAGGAGTCAATCCCATTTACAATTATACTTAAAACCACAAGATACCTATGAATAAACCTAACAAAAGAGGCAAAGAATCTGTACTCAGAAAACTATAAAGTACTTGTGAAAGAAATTGAAGAAGATACAAAGAAATGGAAAAATGTTCCATGCTCATGGATTGGAAGAATAAATATTGTGAAAATGTCTATGCTACCTAAAGCTATCTACACATTTAATGCAATGCCTATCAAAATCCCATCCAATTTTTTCAAAGAAATGGAACAAATAATCCTAAAATTTATATGGAACCAGAAAAGACCTTGAATAGCCAAAGGAATATTGAAAAAGAAAGCCAAAGTTGGTGGCATCACAATTCCAGACTTCAAGCTCTATTACAAAGCCATCATCATCAAGACAGTATGGTACTGGCACAAAAACAGACACATAGATCAATGGAACAGAATAGAGAGCCCAGAAATAGACCCTCAATTCTATGGCCAACTAATCTTCGACAAAGCAGGAAAGAATATCCAATGGACAAAAGACAGCCTCTTCAACAAATGGTGTTGGGTAAATTGGACAGCAACATGCAAAAAAAATGAAATTGGATCATTTCCTTACACCACACACGAAAATAGACTCAAAATGGATAAAGGACCTCAATGTGAGAAAGGAATCCATCAAAATCCTTGAGGAGAACACAGGCAGCAACCTCTTCGACCTCAGCCACAGCAACTTCTTCCTAGGAACAACGCCAAAGGCAAGGGAAGCAAGGGAAAAAATGAACTATTGGGACTTCATCAAGATCAAAGCTTTTGCACAGCAAAGGAAACAGTCAACAAAACCAGACAACTGACAGAGTGGGAAAAGATATTTGCAAACAACATATCATATAAAGGGCTAGTATCCAAAATCTACAAAGAGCTTAGCAAACTCAACACCCAAAGAACAAATAATCCAATCAAGAAATGGGCAGAGGACATGAACAGACATTTCTGCAAAGAAGACATCCAGATGGCCAGCAGACACATGAAAAAGTGCTCCACATCACTGGGCATCAGGGAAATACAAATCAAAACCACAATGAGATACCACCTCACACCAGTCAGAATGGCTAAAATGAACAAGTCAGGAAATGACAGATGCTGGCGAGGATGTGGAGAAAGGGGAACCCTCCTACACTGCTGGTGGGAATTCAAGCTGGTGCAACCACTCTGGAAAACAGCATGGAGGTTCCTCAAAAAGTTGAAAATAGAGCTACCTTATGACCCAGCAATTGCATTACTGGGTATTTACCCTAAAGATACACACAGAGTGATCCGTAGGGGCTCGTGCACCTGAATGTTTATAGCAGCAATGTCCACAATAGCCAAATTCTGGAAAGAACCTAGATGTCCATCAGCAGATGAATGGATAAAGAAGATGTGGTATATATATACAATGGAACACTATGCAGCCATCAAAAGAAATGAAATCTTACCATTTGTGATGACATGGATGGAACTAGAGCATATTATGCTTAGTGAAATAAGTCAACTGGAGAAAGACAACTATCACATGATCTCCCTGATATGAGGATGTGGAGATGCAACGGGAGTGGGGGTTAAGGTGGTAGGAAAAGTAAAAATGAAACAAGATGGGATTGGGTGGGAGACAAACCAAAAGAGACTCTTAATGTCATAAAAGAAACTGAGGGGGGGGGGAGGGAGAGGGTTTGGGAGAGGGGGGTGGGGTTATATTATATGTTCAAATAAAAAAGCTTAAAGAAAAAAAAGGTAAAAAAAAAGAAAATACCAGAAAAGACTACTAAATCGATGATTGTCAAATAAATAGTGCCATAAATAAAAGCCTAGGAATTTAGGTAGGAGAGATGGCTTAGACAAGGAAAGACTTTACAGAGATGATAAGATTTGAATTGGGGCTTGAGGAGACTCTAAGACTTTTGAAAGGCTGGGTGGGCAAGGAGGGTTATTCCTGGGATAAATCAAACTCAGTTACTTAATCTGAGATTCTATAACAGTATTGTTTAATAAGTTAGATCCTTCAGAACTGAGTTGCTTAAAGAAACTCATGTTTCTGCTTTTAGTTTTTTTGATTCTGCCTGGGGCCAAATGCAGAGGGGAGTTTGTTTACTTTCTTTTCCCTTTTTTGTGCAAACACAATTTTGTGAAATATCTTTGTAGATGAAAACTGGCAAAATTTAATAAAAACTTCAACTGTCTTGTTATCACAATAAAAAAAAAGAGAAGAAAAAAGATATGTATATTAGACTGGTGACTAGAACAGGGTCACCCACTTAATTTTGGGAGTATTTTGGTCTCTTAGAAGAAACTACCTCCCCAAATTTTAAGGAATGAAAAACATATATAAGGGTAAGCACAATGAAGGAATGGAATATGATTATAAAAATGAAAAAGAAAAATTTTTAAAAATTTCTAGCATAGGAGTTGATAAGGTAAGTTGGTTGGGAGAATTCAAAAAAAAAAAGAAAGTGTAGAGAACTTGCTTTGGCTGGAGCCTAGATCAAGCCCAGTGCTAGATTTAGGGTGTATTTTGATCTATTAGAAGAAGTTGTACCCTGAATTTTTTAGAAGAAAAAGCCCTATGTGTATAGAAAGAATAAAGTTAGATACAATGGGATAAAATATGACTATAATAATGAAGGTTCAAAAAAGATTTTTTTAAAGAAAGGTTTTAAGATAAACTAGTTAAGAAACATTAAAAGAGGAAAAGGTAAAATTAAAAATAGTTATCAGACAAAAAATTTTTAAAAAATTATTTAACTTTGCAAGACTAAAGATTCATGGGGAGAAAGCCATGAATTCCATGCTTTGCTTTCTCCTCCTCTGGAATTCCGCTGTTCTCCTTGGTCAGTGAACTTGGTCTTGGCTGGATTTCTTGTTGATCTTCTGGGGGAGGGGACTGTTGTAGTGATTCTCAAGTGTCTCTGCCCCGGGTGGAATTGCACCACCCTTACCAGGGGCCAGGCTAAGTAATCTGCTCGGGTTCGCTTTTGGGAGCTTTTGTTCCCTGAATGCTTTCCATAGAGTTCTGGAGGTCGGGAATGAAAATGGTGGCCTCCCAATCTCTGGCCCAGAGGAGTGGAGAGCTCAAGGCCCCACTCTTCAGTGCGCCTTCAGAGAAAAGCGCTCAATCACTCCCATATCCCCTGCCTCCAGCTGTGTTTGGAGAAAAGTGCTCAATCACTCCCGTCTCCCCGGCCTCCAGCCGTGCTTGTAGAAAAGCGCTCAATCACTCCCATGTCACTGGCCTCTGGCTGCACTCTGAGCTCACCCAGCCTGTGACCAAGCATCTCTCTCTCTGGCACACAGCCCCGCCTGGAGTCTCTGAACCCCACACATCCCTGAGCTCTTCCAGGTCGGAGTCTCCCCTGATCTTGTGGGGACTCCATGCACAGAACACCTGCCTGTGTCATAGATTGTGGTTCAAGGTAACCCCGAGTTGAGAGCTCACTCCTTGGCTCTGTCCGTAACTGGCTTCCCTGCTCTAATACCTGTGATCTCTGCAACACTCAGACACCCCCAATCCTTCTGTGACCCCGCAAGACCTGAGACCACACTGTCCCCACGAGGTCTTCACCTGGTTTAGCCTCTGGAGCAGTGACCCTCAGTGGAGCAGACTTTTAAAAGTCCTGATTTTGTGCTACATTGCTCTGCCGCTTGCCAGGAGCCAGCCCCTCCCCCCGTGGTCTATCTTCCCGTTGCTTTGGATTCACTTCTCCGCTGATCCTACCTTTCAGAGAGTGGTCAATTTTCTGTTTTTAGAATTGTTGCTCTTCTTCTCTTCAATCTCCTTTTGGATATGTAGGTGTTCAGAATGGTTTGATAAGCTATCTAGTTGATCTCCTCCTACCTGATGTCATCTCAGCCTGCTACTTCTCTGCCATCTTGACTCCTCCCCGGCAGTATAGACATTTTAACAATGTTTATTCTTCTGATGCATGATCATGGAATGGTCTTCCATCTTTTTGTGTCTTCTTCGATTTCTTTCATGAGTGTTCTGTAATTCCTCGAGTACAGATCCTTTACCTCTTTGGTTAGATTTATTCCCAGGTATCTTATGGTTCTTGGTGCTATAGTAAATTCTCTAATTTCCATTTCTGTATTTTCATTGTTAGTGTATAAGAAAGCAACTCATTTCTGTACATTGACTTTCTATCCTGCCACATTACTGAATTGCTGTATGAGTTCTAGTAGTTTGGGGGTGGAGTCTTTTGGATTTTCCATATAAAGTATCATGTCATCTGCGAAGAGAGAGAGTTTGACTTCTTCATTGCCAATTTGGATGCTTTTTATTTCTCTTTGTTGTCTGATTGCTGTTGCTAGGACTTCTAATACTATGTTGAACAAGAGTGGTGAGAGTGGGCATCCTTGTCATGTTCCTGATCTCAACAGGAAGGCTGTGAGCTTTTCCCCATTGAGGATGATATTTGCTGTGGGTTTTTCATAGATAGATTTTATGAAGTTGGGGAATGTTCCCTCTATCCCTCTACTTTGAAACGTTTTAATCAGGAACGGATGCTGGATTTTGTGAAATGCTTTTTCTGCATCAATTGAGAGGACAATGTGGTTCTTCTCTCTCCTCTTATTGATTTTTTTCTATCACATTGATTGATTTGTGAATGTTGAACCATCCTTTCAACCCATGGGTGAATCCCACCTGGTCATGGTGGATAATCTTTTTAGTGTGCTGTTGGATCCTATTTACTAGGATCTTGTTGAGAATCTTAGCATCTATATTCATCAGTGATATTGGTCTGAAATTCTCCTTTTTGGTGGGGTCTTTGCCTGGTTTGGGGATCAGGGTAATGCTGGCTTCATAAAAAGAGTCTGGACATTTTCCTTCTGCTTCAATTTTTTGAAACAGCTTCAGGAGAATAGGTATTGTTTCTTCTTTGAATATTTGGTAGATTCCCCAGGGAATCCATCAGGTCTTGGGGTCTTGTTTTTTGGGAGGTTTTTGATCACTGCTTCAATCTCATTACTAAATATAGGTCTATTCAGGTTGTCAATTTCTTCCTGGTTCAATTTTGGAAGTTTATAGTTTTCCAGGAATGCATCCATTTCATCTAGGTTGCTTAACTTATTGGCATATAACTGTTGATAATAATTTCTGATGATTGTTTCTATTTCCTTGGGGGTTAGTTGTGATCTCTCCCTTTTCATTCATAATTTTTAAAATTTGGGCCTTCTCTCTTCTGTTTTGGGTTAGGCCAATGGTTTATCAATCCTACTGATTCTTTTTAAAAAAGACCAGGTTCTAGTTTCATTGATGCATTCTACTGTATCTCTAGTTTCTATCTCATTGATCTCCGCTCTAATCTTGATTTTTTCCCTTCTTGTGTGTAGAGTTAGCTTAATTTGTTGTTGATTCTCCAGTTCTTTAAGGTGTAGAGACAGCTGGTGTATTCTGGATTTTTCAATTTTTTTGAGGGAGGCTTTGATGGCTATGTGTTTCCCCCTTAGGACCGCCTTTGCTGTATCCCATAGGTTTTGGTCTGAAGTGTCTTCATTCTCATTGGTTTCCATGAATTGTTTAAGTTCTTTGATCTCCTGGTTGATCCAAGCATTCTTAAGCAAGGTGGTCTTTAGCTTCCAGGTGTTTGAGTACCTTCCAAACTTTTCCTTGTGATTGAGCTCCAGTTTCAAAGCATTGTAATGTGAGAATATGCAGGGAATAATCTCAGTTTTTTGGTATCAGTTGAGCCCTGATTTGTGACCCAGTATGTGGTCTATTCTGGAGAAGATTCTATGTGCACTCGAGAAGAATGAGTATTCTGTTGTTTTAGGGTGGAATGTTCTGTATATATCTATGAGGTCCATCTGGTCCAATGTGTCATTCAATGCTCTTGTTTCTTTATTGATTTTCTGCTTGGATGATCTGTCTATTACTGAGAGTGGCATGTTAAGATCTCCTACTATTAATGTATTCATATCAATATGACTCTTTACCTTGATTAACAGTTTTCTTATGTAATTGGTTCCTCCCATATTGGGGGCATAAATATTTACAATTGTTAGATCTTGGTGGATGGTCCCTTTAAGAATGATGTAGTGTCCTTCTGTATCTCTGACTACAGTCTTTAGTTTAAAATCTAATTTTTTAAAAAATATTTTATTTATTTATTTGACAGACAGAGATTACAAGCAAGCAGAGAGGCAGGCAGAGAAAGAGTAGGAAGGGAAGCAGGCTCCCTGCCGAGCAGAGAGCCCAATGCAGGGCACGATCCCAGGACCCTGGGATCATGACCTGAGCCGAAGGCAGAGGCTTTAACCCACTGAGCCACCCAGGCACCCGCTAAAATCTAATTTATCTGATATGAGACTCACTACACCGACCTTCTTTTGAGGCCCATTGGCATGAAAAATGCTTCTCCATCCCTTCACTTTCAGTCTGGATGTATCTTAGGATCAAAATGGGTCTCTTGTAGACAACATATGGATGGGTCCTGTCATTTTATCCAATCTGCAGCCCTGTGTCATTTTATGAGTGCCTTTAGGCCATTCACATTGAGAGTGATTATTGAAAGATACGTCTTTATTGACATCGTGTTGCCTGTGAAGTCTTTGTTTCTACAGATTGTCTCCATATATTTCCGTTCAATGATATTCTTAGGATTTTTCCTCTTTTATAGCACACCACATTTATATCTCCTGCAGTGTCGGCTTGGTGGTCGCATACTATTTTAAACCTTGCCCATCTTGGAAGCTCTTTATCTGTCCATCCATTTTGAATGTCAGTCTTTCTGGATAAAGTACTCTTGGCTGCATGTTCTTCTCATTTAGTGCCCTGAATATGTCTTTCCAGCCCTTTCTGGCTTACCAGGTTTCCGTGGACAGGTCTGACATTATTCTGATGGGCTTTCCTCTATATGTAAGGGATTCCTTTGTCCTTGCTGCTCTCAAGAACTCCTGTCTACAAATATGATTCATCATTCTCACTATCAGGTGTCTTGAGGTCTTCCTAGATTCTATATTCTTGGGGGGAGACCGTTCTGCCTCTAGTACACGAACGCTGGTTCCATTCGTGAAATTGGGAAAATTTGCATGGAGAATTTGTTCAACTATATGTTCTATTTTCTTTCTTTCTCCTTCCCCTCAGGGATCCCAATAATTCTGATGTTGGAACTTTTCATGGCATCATTTATTTCCCTAATTCTATTTTTGTGGCTTCTAAGCTGTTTGTTCCAGGCTTTCTCCTGATCCTTTTTCTCTATCTGTTTGTCCTTCAGATCACTAATTCTATCTTCTGCCTCAGTTACCCCAGCTTTTAGAGAAATTAGATTATATTGGAACTCATTGAGAACATTGTGAACATCATCCCTGGTGGCTTTCACTTCTGCCCTAATGAATTCCATTTTGTCACCCATGACTTTCTCCACCCTAGCTATTGCCTGGATAATTGTTAGCTTGAATTCCCTTCCTGACATATTGTCTATGTCCATACTCATTAGCTCTGTTGCAGAAGGCCCAGCCTCTGAATTTTTCTTCTGTTGGGCCTTCCTCCTCCTAGTCATTTGGGTGAGAGATGGCTGAACAGATGTAGCTGAATGTATCGACCATGGTACAGGCAAGGTGCACCCTGGAATGCTTCTGAGCAATCAAGAATCCCCACCCAGAAGAAAGAAAAAAGAAAGAAAGAAAGAAAGAGATAGAGAGACAGGAAAAAAAAGAAAGAGAGACAGGAAAAAAAAGAAAGAGAAGGCCCAGCTCAAGTGGGCCCCAAGGTAAGATTTATGATGTATACAAACAAAAACAGATAAACAAAAAGACCGATAAAAGTAGATGAGAAGAGAAAAAAAATAAATGTATAAAACAAGCAAACAAAGAAGAACCTCATCAAAAAGAACCCCAAGTATAATATTTATATAATACCAGGACAGAAACAAATACACAGAAACACTGACAGAAGAAAAAGATTGGAGAGTGGTTATAAATTCTCAATATGGGAGAGGAAGTTTATTTTGATTCTTCCTGGATGTATCTTGATATCTTTGTTAAAGGACTCATCTTTCCTAAGGTAAAGGGAAATTAAAACTGGTTTACCTATAGGGGTAGAATTGATTAGGGAAAGGGGATTACCTTGAAGCTTATCTCTCTATGAATTATTAAAAAATAATGAAATAAAATAAGATAAAATAAATTAAAACATAGAACAGCAAAAGAAAAACAGGTATATGTATCAAAAAGTTCAGGTTAAAAGGTTATTATGGAATTTGATGTACTGGACATCTCATTGTGATGGTAAGTAGGTTAAAAAGTTATATATAAAAAATAAAAAGAACCAGAATAGTGGGAACGAGTTAAAAATAAAAGTTGTATCTATGAAGTAGTGGTGGTTGTCTTATTGTCTTTTTTTTTTTTTGATTGGCTTTCTGGGGGAGGGGCCTGCCCTTTTCAGGCAAAATTTTTTTCAGGTTTTCAGGGAATGATGTTCCTAGAGTTAAGTCCTCCTGCCCCCATCAAGGGGGTGGGCTCTGAGGCAATGGGTTTTTCAGACTTTTGTTCTCTGGAGGCTTTTTGTTTGTTTGTTCCTTTGTTTTCTCTCCCCTTGGTGGCTTTTGATGGTTTTTGGAGGTTTAGAGGAAACCAAACTGTACCCAGACCTCCCTCTCATAGAGAAGCCTCAGTCTGTTCCCCTCTGGGTGCTCCAGAGCACATAAATTCTCCCTGGGCCATTGGCAGAGCACATTCCCAATAACGGTCTCTGGGGTCACAGGAACTCCCACTTGTACCAAAACCATGAGAAATACTAGCCACCGCTGTCTGAGCAGGTCCAGACTGCCAAAGAGGTCCCAAGCAGTGATAATGCACTGAGATTTTCATGCTGGCTGGGGCTGGGAGTGCTCAGACTCTCCAGTCTGAGGGAGCACCGGCTGGCGCCTGCACACTCCTCTCTCAGGGGAGGGTGTGGGGCGCGACTCAGACTCTGAAAAAGATAAACTTCAAATGGATAAAAATCTCAACGTGAGATAGGAATCCATCAGAATCATAGAGAAGAAGAGAGTAACCTCTTCAATATCAGCCACAGCAAATTCTTTCAAGATATGTCTCCAAAGGCAAAGGAAACAAAAGTGAAAATGAACTTTTGGAACTTCATCAAGATCAAAAGCTTCAGCACAGCAATGGAAAGTCAACAAAACAAAGAGGCAACCCATGGAATGGGAGAAGATATTTGCAAATGGCAGTACAGACAAAAGGCTGATATCCAGAATTTATAAAGAACTTCTCAAACTCAACACACACAGATAGTCATGTCAAAAAATGAGCAGAAGACATGAACAGACACTTCTCCAATGAAGACATAGAAATGGCTATCAGATACATGAAAAAATGTTTATCATCACTGGCATCAGGGAGATTCAATTGAAACCACATTGAGATACCACCTTACACCAGTTAGAATGACCAAAATTAGCAAGACAGGAAACAACGCATGTTGGAGAGGATGTGGAGAAAGGGGAACCCTCTTACACTGTTGGTGGGAATGCAAGTTGGTGCAGCCACTTTGGAGAACAGTGTGGAGATTCCTTAAGAAATTAAAAATAGAGCTTCCCTATGACCTGCAATTGCACTACTGGGTATTTACCCCAAAGATACAGATGTAGTGAAAAGAAGGGCCATATGTACCCCAATGTTCATAGCAGCAATGGCCATGGTCGCCAAACTGTGGAAAGAAACAAGATGCCCTTCAACAGATGACTGGATAAGGAATATGTGGTCCATATACACTATGGAGTATTATGCCTCCATCAGAAAGGATGAATACCCAACTTTTGTATTAACATGGACAGGACTGGAAGAGATTATGCTGAGTGAAATAAGTCAAGCAGAGAGACTCAATTATCATGTGGTTTCACTTATATGTGGAACATAACAAATAACATGGAGGACATGGGGAGATGGAGAGTAGAAGGGAGTTGAGGGAAATTGGAGGTGGAGATGAGCCATGAGAGACTATGGACTCTGTAAAACAATCTGAGGGTTTTGAAGGGGAGAGGGGTGGGAGGTTGGGGGAGCCTGGTGGTGGGTATTACGGAGGGCATGTATTTCATGGTGCACTGGGTGTGGTGCATAAACAATGAAATCTGTTACACTGAAAAGAAATTAAGTAAAAAAAATTGAAGCAGAAGGGAAAATATTTAGTTACTTATTTGAGAGAGAGTGAGAGAGTCAGGGAAGGGACAGAGGGAGAGGGAGATCAGAGACTCTCTAGCAGACTCTGAGCTGAGCTCAAAGCCCAGTGTGGAATTTAGTCTCACGACCCTGAGATCATGGTCTAAGCTGAAACAAAGAGTCTAACACTTAACCAGTAAGAAATTCAGGTTCCACTTGTTTACTTATTTTAGAGACAGAGAGAGAGCGAGCAAGCCAGTTGGTGAGGGTCTGAGGGAGAGGGAGGGGGGAAAGGAGAGAAGCAGACTCTATGCTAAGGGTGGAGTTGGATCCCACAACCCTGAGATGATGACCTGAGCTGAAGCCAAGAGTCAAACGCTCAACCAACTGAGGCACCCTGGAGTCCCACTGAATTGTAAATTATAAATAGATGCATTTTGTGATATGTGAATTAATTTTATAAAGTAGTTTATGAAATCAATGACTTAATATGCTAACATTTAGTGGAAGATGGCTTTATTTAAGACATAAGCTAATAATTTCCAGTAAATTCACAAAAATATTTACAGCAGACACTTATGGCTCACCTCCTCTCAACCATTCAGAAATATTTCTATTTTTCTTGAGGTCAGTAAAGTCAGGTTGGGAGGTCACTGTTTTATAGATGCAGAGGTCACTATGTGTGGCAGAATTGGAAGAGGCATTCCTTCTAAGTGATAATCTCTGGAAACAGAAAGCAAGAATAAGATAGGGTAATCTACTAGGTGAACTATAAAAAATTTTTAGACCAAATGCTCCTAGTTTACACACACATATAGAGTCAGCTCTCTGGCTTTCTAAAATGACTATTTCTTTATTGACACAAAGGAATAACAAAAGCTAAAAATCAGGTCTGTAGTCATCTCATATGATAAAATTACCAATTTCTTTATCCCTTTTGAAATAACCTCCCTTTTGAAACATAGCAAACTCAAAAAGTGAAAAAAATCAATAAAATTATCCTTTGCTTAATAAATGCTTAGTGGCTCAGATAGAGTTCAGGCAAAATAGCCATGGACAAAGACAGCCACTGCCAGGAGGAGAATGGCATTGACATTCACTATAGTTCTCCATAAAGTCTTCTCAGATGTGTCTCTCAGCTTCTTTTTCTGGGCTTCTTCCTCCTCTTTGCTCAGTTTGTGGCCTGTCTTCTGCAAACCACAGAATAAGTCAAAAGCTTTCCTGAGGCATCCACAGGGTTCCTCAGGATTATCTGAAACAAAAAAGGACAAACCAATGATCACAAAACATGGGAAATAAAACCTCTGTAAATGTAGTACAGATGACTGAAATGAATGATTACTGCCACTTTTAAGTGTTAGAAGAATCCTTGAGAAAAACATAGATAACTTTGATTATATAGAAAGAGAAAACTTTTGCATTGCATAAAGTTCAATAAATAACGTAAAAACAAGTGACAAACTGGAGAAAAACATTTGCATCTTATACCACGAAGGGTTTAATATCCTTAATATACAATTGACTTAAAAATAAAGAAGACTTCCATTAACTCCATGTAGACACAAATGCGTACATAGATAAACAGTTATTAAATCCACTCAAAAAAGAGAAATATGAGGAGCACCTGGGTGGCTCAGTGGGTTAAGCCGCTGCCTTTGGCTCAGGTCATAATCTCAGGGTCCTGGGGTTGAGTCCTGCATCAGGCTCTCTGCTGATCAGAGAGCCTGCTTCCCTTCCTCTCTCTCTGCCTGCCTCTCTGCCTACTTGTGATCTATCTGTCAAATAAATAAATAAAAAAATAAAAATCTTAAAGAAAATAAAAAAAGAGAAATTTGAAAGAACAAAGATGTGACTATATCTATCTATCATCTATCTACCTATCTATCCATCTATAATGCAATATTACTCAACCATCAAAAAGAATAAAATCTTGCCATTTGCAACGACTTGGATGGAGCTACAACATATTATGCTAAGTGAAATAAGTCAGTCAGAGAAATAGAAATATGACATGATTTCACTCAGATGTGGAATTTAAGAAACAGGACAGATGAACATAGGGGAAGGGAAAAAAAAGAGAAGGAGGCAAACTATAAGAGGCTCAACCATAGAGAACAAACTGAAGGTTGTTGGAGGGGTGGTGGGTGGGGCATGGCCTGAATGGGCAATGAGTATTAAGGAGAGCACTTGTCATGTTGAGCACTGAGTGTTATATGTAAATGATGAGTCATTAAATTCTATACCAGAAAACAGTATTACACTATATGTTGACTAACTAGAATTTATTAATTTTAAATTAGTAATTTAAATTAAATTAAATTAAATAATAAATATACTCTTAAATAAACAAATAAACAAAAAGTAAACAAAAATAATAAATAAGCAAAAAATCACACACTCTCTCTTAAGCAATTATTGTTTATTAATAATTTATTTAATAAATTAATTTATTTATTAATAAAGATATTATTTATGCATTTGACAGAGAGAGAACACAAGCAGGAAGAACAGCAGGTGGGGGGGGGAAGCAGGCATCCCATTGAGCAGAGAGCTTGATGTGGGGCTCTACCTCAGGACCCTGAGATCATCACCTAAGCCAAAGGCAGATGCTCAGCTGACTGAGCCACCCAAGTGCCCAAGAATTTATTAATTTTTTAAAAAGATTTTATTTAATTATTTTAAAAAGAGAGAAAGTGCAAGTGGGAAGGGCAGAGGGAGAGAGAGAGAGAGAATTTTAAGCAGATGCTGCACTGAGCACAGAGCTCCACACAGGGCTCAATCTTATAACACTGAGATTGTGACCTGAGTCAAAATCAAGAGTTGAACAATTAACTGACTGCACCATCCAGCCACCCTGACTAACTAGTATTTAAGTAAAAACGTGAAACAACAACCAAAAAAATAGAACTTTGAAATAAAATGATACTGAGATACCACTACTCATCTGTCAGTGACAAAAATTTAAAAAATTCACAATATACTATATTAATTTGTGTGGAAGCAGGTACTCCCACACGTTGGTGCTAGGAAACCATGACTCAACTCTCATGGATGGGAATTTGGCAGTGTACAGCAAAATCGCTTAGTTATTAACCCTTTGACCCAAAACTTAAACTTCTCAAAATCTATCCCGAAGGTAAACTGGTAAAAATACAAAAATCTCTAAGTACAAGGTTATTTGTTCCTGCATTAGAAAATTTAGAACATAATTCTAAATTCAAATGTCTATGAAAAACCATAATGAATGTAAGACTATTCTTGTAAACAATGGTAAAGAAAATTCTACAAATTAAAAGCTGTGAAATGTAGCAAAGCATTACTTTGAGGAAGATGCCTAGCTTTACTTACTTACATTATAAAAGAAGGGAGGCTTACTTACATTAAAAAGAATATAATGAATATTATATTTATTATAAAACTAATGAAGTAATATTAAATTTAAATTAGAAAAAATGGGGGCACCTGGGTACTCAATTGATTAAGTATCTACCTTCCATTCAGGTCATAATCTCAGGGTCTTGGGATCAAGCCCTGCATAAGCATCAGGCTCTCTCAGCAGGAAGTCTGCTTCTCCTTCTCCCTCTGCCCCTTTCCCCACTCATGCTCTTTCTCTCAGATGCTCTTTTCCTCTCTCTCAAATAAATAAATACAATCTTAAAATATAAATTAGAAAAAATAACAACAGAACAAACCCAAATAATGTAAATGGAAGGGTATGCAAATGAGAAAAGAAGGTAATAAAATAGAAAAGAAGGATAACAATAGAGAATAATAACAAAACCCAAAATTAGTTCTTTCAGAAAAGTAAAATAGGGGGAATTGAGTGGCTCAGTCAGTAGAGTCCAACTCTTGATTGTGGCTCAGGTCATGATCTCAGGGTCATGAGATCAAGCCCTACATAGGTCTCTCTGCTCAGCCAGGAGTCTGCTTGTCTCCCTCTTCCTTTGCCCCTCCCCCTGTTCACACACTCTCTCTTAAATAAACAAATGTTTTTTAAAGAAATGTAATGATGTATGGTGTATGTATGGTGACTAACATAACATAATAAAAAAAGAAAAAGAAAAGTAAAATAGATAATTCTTTAGTAAGACTTATCAAGAAAAAGAGAAATCACAAAAAATTATATTAGGAATCAAAAGGAATGCATACTACAGAGGTAGTAGAGATGGAAAAGCCAATAAATAGTATTAATAACTTTATGTCAATATATTTAAAATGTGTAGTAAATGGACACAATTCTAGAAAATATAATTTTCCCAAACTGATTAACCAAGAAATGAAACCTCTAAATACCTCTATAGCCTCTCCTTTTCTCTCTTACACACACACACACACACACACACACACACACACACACACACACACTCACTAGGCCCTATTACCATTCACTAATGCCTAATGGTATAATTAGCAAAATACCAAAATTTCAATGCAGAAATCATTTCAATCTTATTGAAATATTTCTAATTCATTCTATGAGAACATTATGATTTTAACACCAAAATCAGACAAAGTATAAAAAAGGAAAACTATATAAGACAGTATCACTCAGGAACACTGATATAAAAATCTAAAAGGAGTAGGAGACGTTTATCCTCTCCTAGATTTGAAGAATCTAAGCCAAACCAAATGAAACAATTATGTATAGTTCAAGACAACATTTCCTGAAGTGCTAAACTTTGTCAATGGTTTTAAAAATACCAGGTATATCTTCCACTCTGATTTGTTTCTTACTGAAACAAAACAGGATTTTCTAGAAAATATCTCAAGCTAATTGAACATAACAATAATAATAAAAAGAAACACTTTACAACAAAAGCACATCACTTCCAGGACCAGATTAGTACAATGGTTGTCATTCTAACCACACAATCAAAATAAAAAACCAAAGCAGACTTTCAAAAAAAAAAAAAAACACAGGTAAACAAAGATCCACAGGGATGTTTGTTAAAATTTCCTTGAAGGAAATGAGATTAGAACCTAGTTTCAAAGGATAACTTTTTTCTCTTAGAGAGGAGAGGTAAAAATATTCTAAAGAGCTTGGTATATGTGGGGAAAAAGTGAAGAAATCTGCTTGGCTGGAATGGAGGGTATATTGAAGAAATGGTGAGAAACAAGTTTGGAGAAAAAGGTGGGACTAGATGCTAGGTACACCTAATAATGATCAATCAAGTTTGATTTGTTGAACATTTTATATGTGACCAGGAACAGGAGAGACTGGAATTGATTTTCACCTCAGAGCTGAAACACAGATCCATGGATGGATAATGGATGAATTGATAGACAGATTGATGGATAGGCAGATGAATGGGGATATTTTATTTGTAAAGAGCTGTCTTGTTTTTGGAGGGTAAGATTTTAAAGTTTCAGTTTGCCATAAATCTAATAGCTTTTTCAGAAACTGAATTTACTGGCATTAAAAAAATAAAGCAAACATAAGTAATTCAGGTGCATAGAGTTTCCACATGAAAGCCAAATGTAAACCAGGTATTACATTCATCAACATCACCATCAGCTACTTCATGTCTTATCTCTTCTGGATCTAAATCAATTCGTTCCTCTGTACTGTTCCGAAGAGCCCAGCATAGGCGATACAGCTGCAGAGACCAAAGACAAGCACATTAGTGATGGGAAAATCTTTACAATAATATGATGGTACATTTGTTTATTGTGTAGTGCAAAAAACTCAAATGGCACTTAACACTGTAGGTAACAAAAAAAAGGTCTTCTACCACATCAATTCACAAAAAACACACTAACCATTTAGAATTATTTGTTTTTAACTCTTCCAGTAGTTCTTTTTTATTATTATTATTTAACATTAATTATTCTTTTTTTATTTAAGCTTTTTTTTTAATTTATTTAAGCTTTATTTAAACATATAATGTAACCCCACCACCCTCACCCAACCCTTCTTAACCCCACCCCCCCTCAGTTTGTTTTATGACATTAAGAGTCTCTTTTGGTTTTTCTCCCTCCCGATCCCATCTTCTTTCATTTTTACTTTTCCTACCACCTTAACTCCCACCCCCGTTGCATCTCCACTTCCTCATATCAGGGAGATCATGTGATAGTTGTCTTTCTCCAGTTGACTTATTTCGCTAAGCATAATACGCTCTAGTTCCATCCATGTCGTCGCAAATGGTAAGATTTCATTTCTTTTGATGGCTGCATAGTATTCCATCGTATATATATACCACTTCTTCTTTATCCATTCATCTGTTGATGGACATCTAGGTTCTTTCCATAACTTGGCTATTGTGGACATTGCTGCTATAAACATTCAGGTACACATGCCCCTTTGGATCACTACGTTTGTATCTTTAGGATAAATACCCAGTAGTGCAATTGCTGGGTCATAAGGTAGCTCTATTTTCAATTTTTTGAGGAACCTCCATGCTGTTTTCCAGAGTGGTTGCACCAGCTTGCATTCCCACCAACAGTGTAGGAGGGTTCCCCTTTCTCCACATCCTCGCCAGCATCTGTCATTTCCTGACTTGTTCATTTTAGCCATTCTGACTGGTGTGAGGTGGTATCTCATTGTGGTTTTGATTTGTATTTCCCTGATGCCCAGTGATGTGGAGCACTTTTTCATGTGTCTGCTGGCCATCTGGATGTCTTCTTTGCAGAAATGTCTGTTCATGTCCTCTGCCCATTTCTTGATTGGATTATTTGTTCTTTGGGTGTTGAGTTTGCTAAGCTCTTTGTAGATTTTGGATACTAGCCCTTTAT
>ML110912.1:32247-44417 GCA_003697995.1 Taxidea taxus jeffersonii | reverse complement strand
TTTTTTTTTTAAGATTATTTATTTATTTATTTGACAGAGAGAGATTACAAGTAGGCAGAGAGGCAGGCAGAGAGAGAGAGAGGGAAGCAGACTCCCTGCTGAGCAGAGAGCCTGATGCGGGACTCGATCCCAGGATCCTGAGACCATGACCCAAGCTGAAGGCAGCGGCTCAACCCACTGAGCTACCCAGGCGCCCCACCCTGTATTTTCTTAACTTTTAAGTATGTGATACTGTATTGTTAGCTAATCACCTTGCTGTACATTAGATCCCCAGAAATTATTCATCTTACAGCTGGAAGTTTGTACCTTTTGGCCAACCTCTCCACATTTCCCCCATTCTCCTCAGCCCCTGGCAACCAGCATACTAATATTTATTTCTAAAATTCAGCTTTTTTAGATTCCACATATAAATGAAAACATGCAATATTTATCTTTATTTTACTTGGCATGATGTCTTTGAGGTCCAGCCATATTGTCACAAAAGACAGGATTTTCTTCTTTCGTATGGTTGAATGATATTCTGTTATAGATATAACATATTTTCTTTATCCATTTATCCATTGACAGACACTGAGCTTATTTCCGTGTCTTGGTTATTGTGAATAATGCTGCTATGAATATGGGGGTGTAGATATCTTGTTAAGACAGTGATTTTGATTCCTTTGGATACATACCCACAAGTGAGATTGCTGGGTCAAATGGTAACTCTAGTTTTTTGAGGAGACTCCATACTATTTTACACAGTGGCTATACCAATACATTCCTGTTAAAAGTGCATAAGTTTTCCCTTTTCTCCACTCTTTGCCAACACTTGTTATTTCTTCCCTAACAGGTGTGAAGTGGTATCTTATTGTGATTTTGATTTGCTTCTCCCTGATGATTACTGATGTTGAGAACCTTTTATGTACCTATTGGTCATTTGCACGCCTTCTTCTGAAAAATGTCGATTCAAGTCTTTTGCTATTTTTAATTGGATTTTTTTTCTGAGTTGTATGAGTTCCCTATATTTTGGGTATTAACCCTTGATGAAAAGATGGTTTGCAGATACTTTCTCTCATTCTGTAGGTCACCTTTTCATTTTGGTGAATGTTTATTTCACTATGCAGAAGCTTTATATTTAAATATAGTCCAACTTGTTTATGTTTGCTTTTGTTTGTGCTTTTAATGTTTTTCCAAAAATTGTTGCTAAGATCAGTGTCAAGAAGACTTTAACCTATTTTTATTCTGTTAGTTTTACCATTTTGGATCTTCTTCTATTTTTGTCTTTAATCCATTTTGATTAAATTTTTGTGAGTGATGTTATTAGGGGTTCAATTTCATTTTTTTTTTGGATGTGGATATCCAGTTTTCCCATCATCTTATTGGAGAGACTATTCTTTGCTCATTGGGTATCGTGGCTCCCTTGTCAAATATTAGTTAACCATATACACATGGGTTTGTTTCTGGGCTCTTGATTCTGTTCCATTGGTTTGTGTTTGTTTCTATGCCAGTACCATATTGATTTAATTACTCTAGCTATGTAGTATGGTTTGAGATCTGGAAGTGTAATGCCTCTAACTTTACTCTTCTTTTTTGAGATGGCTTTAGCTATTTGGAATCTCTTATGGTTCCATACAAATTCTGGGAGTTTTTTTTTTTTTCTATATCTGTAAAAAATGCCATTGGAGTTTTGATAGGATTGCATTCAATGTATAGATGGCTTAGGTAGTATAGGCATATTAACAATATTAATTCTCCCAGCCCATAAACATGAACATCTTTCCATTTATATTTGTGTCTTCTTCAGTTTCCTTCATCAGCATCTTACATTTTCCAATGTGTAGATGTTTTAGCCCTTTGGTGAAATTTATTCTTAAGTATTTTTTATTTTTGATGCTACACTGAAGGCAATTTTTTCCAGATATTTTGTTATTAGTGTATAGAAACATAACTGATTTCTGTATGTTAATTTTGTATCTTGCAACTTTATTGAATTCATTGATTAGATCTACCAAAGTTTTTTTGGTGAAGTCTTTAGGATTTTCTCTTCTTTTTAAAGATTTTATTTATTTATTATTTGACAGAGAAAGAGAGAGAGTGCACAAGAAGGGGGAAGTGCAGAGGGAGAAGGAGAAACAGACTTCCCACTGAGCAGGAAGCCTGATGTGGGGCTCAATCCCAGGGTCCTGGGATCATGGCCTGAGCTCAAGGCAGATGCTTCACTGACAGCCGTCCAGATGCCCCGTGAAGTCTTTGTGATTTTCTATATGTAAATTCATATCATCTACAAAAGAGACAATTTTACTTTTTCTCTTCCAATTTAAATGCATTTTTTTTTCATGCCTTATTGCTCTATCCAGGACTTCCAGTACTATGTTGAATAAGAGTGGTGAAAATAGATACCCTACCATGTGCCTGATTTTAGAAAAAAGGTTTTCAACCTATTACCACTGAATATGTTAGCTGTAGGTTTTTCATATTTGGTCTTTGTTATGTCAATGTACATTCTTTCTATATTCAATTTGTTGTGTTTAGTCATGAAAGGACATTGAATTTTAGTGATTTTCTGCATCTACTGAAATAATTATGATTTTTATCTTTTATTCTATTAATGAAGTACATCACACTTACTGATCTGCATATGTTGGACCAGCCTTGCATCCCAGAGATAAATCCCAATTGATCATGGTATATGATCTTTTTAAATATGGTATTAAATTCAGATTGTGTTAGAAAGTGGAGGAGGGTCAATAATGTACCCTTTAGACTGAGAACAAAAAAGAAACAAGCCACTCCACACCATTTACACAGAATTTTATTCAGGGTAACTTACTGACAGTTAATTGAGTGGACAGGCAATTCAGGTGCTATGCTGCCTCTATTCTCTGCCTTTTCTATACACCTATTCAGACTTTAACCTCTAGTTTTTATGGATTGAGGGGCATGGTAGTGAAGTTACAGGGTAGTTATCTAAAGTGGCACCATTTTTAGGGAAGATCAGAACAAGCCCTCCCTCCCACATTCCAGTCAGGGTCCGTGTTAACCTCCAGGAGGCCTGGGCCATATAGCACCAAGGGAATTCTCTGTGTGGGCATGGACAAGATGGGCAGCTACAGTTGGAATTAGTGTTGCCAGCACTCTTACAGTTTGCTAATAATTTGTTGAGAATTTTTACACCTATATTAATCAAGGATACCAGTCTACAGTTCTCTTGTAGCGTCTTCCTCTGACTTTGGAATGAAAATAAGGCTGGTCTCATAAAATGATTCTGAGAATCTTCCCTCTTCAGTTTTTTTTTTTTTTTATTCCTTGACTGAAGTCTTAATTTACTTGAATGTGTCTCTGCATTTTCTTTTCTTTTAAATTTAAGCTTTTTTATTGAAACATATAATGTAACCCCACCACCCTCTCCCAACCCCTCTGCCTCCCCACCCCCCTCAGTTTGTTTTATGACATTAAGAGTCTCTTTTGGTTTGTCTCCCTCCCGATCCCATCTTGTTTCATTTTTTCTTTTCCTACCACCTTAACCCCCACCCCCATTGCATCTCCACTTCCTCATATCAGGGAGATCATGTGATAGTTGTCTTTTTCTAGTTGACTTATTTCGCTAAGCATAATACGCTCTAGTTCCATCCATGTCATCGCAAATGGTAAGATTTCATTTCTTTTGATGGCTGCATAGTATCCATTGTATATATATACCACATCTTCTTCAGTTTTTTGGAAGACTATGAGAAGGATTGGTGTTAGCTCTTTTAAAATGTTTGGTAAAATTTACTGTGAAATCATCTGGTCCTGAACTTTTTTCTTTGTTGAGAGGATTTTGATTAATGAATTAGCAGATGCTGGGATGATCTATGGGTCTGGGTTTACAGGAGTCTTCAGGGAGCCACCTAGGGCTACCAGAGTAGGTTTGGTGCTAGGATGGACTGACTCTGGAGTCTGCTGTGAACTCAAGTGGTGACCTCACTGTCCTTCTCCCATGAGGTGGGGATCTTTCCACTATGCTGCCTGAGCTGAAGAAAGGGGTGATGAGTGTAATGTGCATCTATCCTCCAACCCTCCTCAGTGAATCTTTTCTAATTTTATGCTTTACCCGGGTGCTATAATCCTTTACCTGGAATCTTTAGTTCTTGTGAAGGTATTGTCACATAGAGAATGTTGTTCAAACTGATGATTTTAGGGAGGAGAAAAGCACTAGAAATTCCTATGCCAACACTTCACTCTCTCTTTTTTTTTTAAATTCTTGCTTTCTTCTTTATATTCCTTCATTAATGTGTAAAAAATTTGTCTCACATTGAATTTTAATTCAGTTTTTTTTTTACTGTACTGAAGTTATGTCAATTCTTGTTCTGTGAATTATCAGTTTATAACTCCTATCCATTATCTATTGAATTTTTAAAGTGTTTTATACTGTTCTGTAGAGATTATTCTGTATTATTATCTATGAGTTAGAATAATATGTTTTACATGATATTTAAATTGACTATATACTTGTAATCAAAATAATATGGTGTTCAAAAAAGTATAAGTACAGAGTTCATAAAGAATATGCACACAGGGGCGCCTGGGTGGCTCAGTGGGCTAAACCTCTGCCTTCGGCTCAGGTCATTATCTCAGGGTTCTGGAATAAAGCCCCACATTGGGATCTCTGCTCAGTAGGGAGCCTGCTTCCCGCCCCGCCCTCTGCCTGCTTCTCTGCCTACTTGTGATCTCTCTCTCTCTGTCAAATAAATAAGTAAATAAAAATATACGTATGTATATATGTGTAGATAAATGTGTAGATAGATAGGTAGGCCCAGGCACAGAAAAAAATATAAGATAAAAGTGATATTACATATCCAAGAAGAAAGATGGTTTATTTAATGTGTCACTGATATAATGAATAATCTCTAAGAAAATAAATCTATACCTTTCTCTCACATTACAGAAATACATATTGGGTCAAAAAAGAAAAAAAGAAAATAAAAAATAGAAAAGGAAAAGAAAAAGAAAAAAACTTCAATTTTTCAACTCAGATTTCTTATCAGAAAAATAGGAATATATAAATTCTTAAAGTAAAAGTGAAATAATGAATATGAAAGCTCTTATCAGAAAAACAGAATAGTCATCTATAAGTGCAAAACAGAAATACTAAATTTTAATGAATGAAATGTTCCACTTTAGTGAGTTTTTTGCAGCTAGAGCTATCAATTCAGTTGTAAAGGACAGGCCACTATACTTCATTTAAGTGCAGACTATAAATGCTCTTAAAAAAAGAGAACTTACAACAAAGAAGAGAAAAAGTTGCTATACCTTTGTGATAATAATGCAGATCATTCATGTAAAAGGAATATGAGTGAGAAATTTCTCCAGCAGGTTGTAAGATATGAGTAAAGCAGGGGAAACTTGCTTTCTTCTCAGTAAATCAAAGAGAAATTATTCATCTCGGTGAATACAAATGAAAGCTTTCCAAATAGTGTGGTCATAACATGGTAATTAAATGCCTAGTGCCAGCCAGATTCCTTCATTTTTCTAAATTATAATAATTACAATTGACCATTACTGATAATTACAGTGATCAGAGTCAAATTCCAATTTTTCATTCTCTTCCATAATAAATTTGTAACTTCCTTCCAGTAAAATCCCCCAAGTTTTCTTTTTCCTTACCCAAATCCTTTACAAACTTTACCCCATCCCCACACAAAACAACTCTCTCTCCATCTTTTCTTTATTTTTATTCACCTCTTAATAATGGTTTATTTTGTTGAATTTCCCTCAAGCACTAATCAGGAAGTGCGTGGGTATGTATGCATTGTATCAAGGTACAAGTAAAAAGATTAAATATGTAAACTATTATTTCTAAAAAGGTTTTGTGTATTCTAAGTGTCTGAATCATTTCATACCCACATATTATCCATGTAATTAAACTAACAGCTATCAGTCTAAGTTGGTTTTTTTTTTTTTTTCAGTCTAAGGTCTTAACCAATTTCTTGAGGAAAGTATACAAGTTAAAACCCTTCCGAATTTACACTAACACCATGTCTCTCAGCTTATATAAATATTTCATTTTCCTAATGTCATAAGTAACATAAATGGTAGTTTCTGTTGTAGGACTTAAGAAGGATTCCCTACAAATCATATTTTTTTTAAACAACTTTACTTTTTATTACATTTTTGTTTAAAAATATTTTTTTCCTTTTTTTTAATTTAAGCTTTTTTATTTAAACATATAATGTAACCCCACCACCCTCTCCCAACCCCTCTGCCCCCCCCACCCCCCTCAGTTTGTTTTATGACATTAAGAGTCTCTTTTGGTTTGTCTCCCTCCCGATCCCATCTTGTTTTATTTTTTCTTTTCCCACCACCTTAACCCCCACCCCCATTGCATCTCCACTTCCTCATATCAGGGAGATCATGTGATAGTTGTCTTTCTCTAGTTGACTTATTTCGCTAAGCATAATATGCTCTAGTTCCATCCATGTCGTCACAAATGGTAAGATTTCATTTCTTTTGATGGCTGCATAGTATTCCACTGTATATATATACCACTTCTTCTTTATCCATTCATCTGTTGATGGACATCTAGGTTCTTTCCATAACTTGGCTATTGTGGACATTGCTCCTATAAACATTCGGGTACACGTGCCCCTTCGGATCACTACGTTTGTATCTTTAGGGTAAATACCCAGTAGTGCAATTGCTGGGTCATAAGGTAGCTCTATTTTCAACTTTTTGAGGAACCTCCATGCTGTTTTCCAGAGTGGTTGCACCAGCTTGCATTCCCACCAACAGTGTAGGAGGGGTCCCCTTTCTCCACATCCTCGCCAGCATCTGTCATTTCCTGACTTGTTCATTTTAGCCATTCTGACTGGTGTGAGGTCGTATCTCATTGTGGTTTTGATTTGCATTTCCCTGATGCCCAGTGATGTGGGGCACTTTTTCATGTGTCTGTTGGCCATCTGGATGTCTTCTTTGCAGAAATGACTGTTCATGTCCTCTGCCCATTTCTTGATTAGATTATTTGTTCTTTGGGTGTTGAGTTTTCTAAGCTCTTTATAGATTTTGGATACTAGCCCTTTATCTAATATGTTGTTTGCAAATATCTTCTCCCATTCTGTCAGTTGTCTTTTGATTTTGTTGACTGTTTCCTTTTCTAAAAGCTTTTGAACTTGATGAAGTCCCAATAGTTCATTTTTTCCCTTGCTTCCCTTGCCTTTGGCATTGTTCCTAGGAAGAAGTTGCTGCGGCTGAGGTCGAAGAGGTTGCTGCCTGTGTTCTCCTCAAGGATTTTGCCCATTCTCCTCAAGGATTCCTTTCTCACGTAGAAGTCCTTCATCCATTTTGAGTCTATTTTCATGTGTGGTGTAAGGAAATGGTCCAATTTCATTTTTCTGCATATGGCTGTCCAATTTTCCCAACACCATTTGTTGACGAGGCTGTCTTTTTTCCATTGGATATTCTTTCCTGCTTTGTCGAAGATTAGTTGACCATAGAGTTGAGGGTCTATTTCTGGGCTCTCTATTCTGTTCCATTGATCTATGTGTCTGTTTTTGTGCCAGTACCATACTGTCTTGATGATGACAGCTTTGTAATAGAGCTTGAAGTCTGGAATTGTGATGCCACCAACTTTGGCTTTCTTTTTCAATATTCCTTTGGCTATTCGAGGTCTTTTCTGGTTCCATATAAATTTTAGGATTATTTGTTCCATTTCTTTGAAAAAATTGGATGGGATTTTGATAGGCATTGCATTAAATGTGTAGATAGTCCATTATCACCACTACTATTCAACATAGTACTAGAAGTCCTAGCCTCAGCAATCAGACAACAAAAAGAAATTAAAGGCATCCAAATCGGCAAAGAAGAAGTCAAACTATCACTCTTTGCAGATGATACGATACTATATGTGGAAAACCCAAAAGGTTCCACTCCAAAACTGCTAAAGCTTGTACAGGAATTCAGTAAAGTGTCAGGATATAAAATCAATGCACAGAAATCAGTTGCATTTCTTTACACCAACAAGACAGAAGAAAGAGACATTAAGGAGTCAATCCCATTTACAATTACACCCAAAACCATAAGATACCTAGGAATAAACCTAACCAAAGAGGCAAAGAATCTATACTCAGAGAACTCTAAAGTACTCATGAAAGAAATTGAGGAAGACACAAAGAAATGGAAAAATGTTCCATGCTCATGGATTGGAAGAATAAATATTGTGAAAATGTCTATGCTACAAATCATATCTTAAATGTTTCTTTCCTCTTGAATTAATTCATTCCATTCCACACTGTCTTCCTTGAAAACGTAAATGACTCTAAGTCAAACTGCCCTTAATCATCCATAGCGTAAATGTATCAACTTGATACATAAATTGGTTTATTCATGTCCCTATAAAAATCTACAATATTCATAGAAGCAAAAAGAAAACAAAAAAATCTATTAGATTTGGGTTTCCTACTTAGAACATTCCAACATATTTAATCCAGTCATACAAGGACATATGTAACTGGAACACTTATTCACAATTTTGTATTAGGCAAGGCTTTGCCTCTTAGAAACATTGTTGTCTTTATCAAACCCAATTCCATGGGGGAAAAAAAACAGAAGAGATGTGTACAAGAGCCGCATTATTCCCTTAGGTAAATAGAGGTTTCCGTAGAAAACCTGCTCTAGAAGCAGACATTCTGTGGAAATGTACTGCTTATTCAAGATCCTTGCAGCAAGCTTCTGATGGAAAGATTCTTTGATATATCATGATCCTTTGCATACTCTTACTTTTATTCTTGTGTTCATACTTTTCTGCTTTATTCTATTTGGCCCTTCATATTTAGCCTATAGTGGTCACCTTCCTGAATCTGGGACTCCCTAGAAACCCTCATCTTTCAACACCAATTGTTTTTATAGGAGTGATTTTGTTTTGTCTCCCCAGCTCCACTGGGGACATGTGGCAAAGTCTGCAGATATTTTTTGGTTGTCATGATTGGGGAAAGGAAGTACCAGAAATATTCTTAAACACTGTTAGGCATCCTCCAATGCCTAAAACAACCTCGCAGCCATGAACACACACAACAAAGAATTATCTGATCCAAAATGCCAATAATGCTGAAGTTCAGAAACCTTTCTGTTGATAGCTTTGGTCGACCAAGAAAAGAAAATAGGAGACTGAAAGTAAAGAGAGTTCCCTCACTCCTTGGAATGAACTGTTCCTCAGATATGTAAACACATAGCTACCAAAACCAGTTTTAAACCTGTTCATCCATTCCTGCAAATCTGCTTCTGTGAGCACAGTTTTACAAGTCAAACAATCAGTGACAGCCTTTTGCTTTTGAAAGTCAGATAATGGGAAGTGAACTCACTCTAGTACATACACTACTCAACAGTAAACTATAAATACTATGCATATGTAGATGTGCTCAAACCATATACACCTTTGAAAAAATCTACCCATCTCCAAATTTCATGCTCCTCAACCCTGTATGAAATTAACAGGTTTCTTTTTTGGGGTAGATTGTGCCTGACCAACATAGTACTACTTCACTCTAGTAAGCAGTAAATTTGTCTTTGTCTTTATATTTCAGAGAGCAATAAATCCAGAATTAGTCAAAGCATTATGAGAACACCTGGCAATATCCAAAATTAAAAGGCAAATTATTGATTTTTATAATAAAGGAAAGCTATGTGGTTCAAGAAAAACAGACTGCTAATTTTATATAGTGATTTGGGGAAGCCTGAAGTTCTTCCAGTAGAAAGTTCTGGCTTTCACACACACTGAAAAACAGACAAGAAATAAAGGTCATTATGATTGGTCAATAGTATGTGCTTGTAAATAATGTCCTGGATTTTCAAACCAAGCAGAGGCTATGAAGGGGTCATGTAATCAACAACCTGATGGTGTTAGTAATGGAGTAGAGACTAAACAAAAGAGCATTTTTTTCACAAATTGACAAATCATGAAAGATTTATAGAGCACCAAGGGAAAGTTTGACCAATTAACTTTTCATCAATTTTCACCAGTCTAAAAAACACTGGCCCTCAGAACTGCATTAGAATTGAGAGTTATTTGGCTGATGCCTCAATGAAATATCCTCTTATACATTCAACATAAAGAATAAAACCAGGAAACAGCAAAAATATATAAACCAGACTGTGTATACATATATACATACATATATATAATATATACATACACATATATACATATATATACACACAGTTTTTTAAATATATGTATGTATATATAAAACTGTAAAAGCAAATCAAGTAGCAGGAGAATAAACAGGTTAATAGCAAAAAAAAAAAAAAGAGAGAGAGAGAGAGAGAGAGATTACTAAATGGCATACTTTCAAACCTAAAGGTCTAATGACCTTAAATAAAACCCTAAGTTTAAGTATTTCCCATATCAAAGAATATATTTATGTAAATAACCTCACACAAAGACTAGGCTTAATTATACAAAGACCTTGATCTATTAACTTTTTGTAAACCTTATTTGGTTACAGATTCTAATATAAAGTAAATTCAGCAGTAAAAGCTCAGTGAAACTAGTCAGAACTCAAACATTATTGAGACTGACTCATGTAGCGCCAAAATATAGCGTGGGTCCAAGGGGCCTGAGAACACTTGCTGGAGCCCCTGTAATCCTACTATACCTAGATCTTCAAAACAATCTCCTTAGAACTGAGGCCATCAAAACTCAAGAAAAAAATGATGCCTCTATCTGCCTCTATATCAGGAGGAAAAAATATTTCACTTTATTTTAAGAGCCTAGAAAATGTCTTTTTTCTCCTTTCTGATCACTTTGCTATAGTTATTCAGACTGTATCATGAGGTTGCCCAGATTGTATAGCACATTCTTTGGGAAGCATTTCATTGTTTAATTGGTGAATTTGTTGAAAAACTCTAAGTGAGTTGTAATTATGTAACAGAAATAACTCGGGTATTGGATGTTCAGCAATATTTGTTCATCTATGGGTCATCATTTATCTGTGATTGGATTATTTACATAGAAAGTTCTTAAATTAATTTTAGTATTATCTTTAATTTATTGTCAATTAAGCCTAAAAGAGTAAGCACATAAACTTTCTTATTTTATTCATGTAAAAATAGAAAATTCTGGCATTCTGATTTTTTGAAGAAATAAAGATGCCAGAAAAAAATAATTTGATGTTCTTGGAAATGTTTATCATTAAAGGGCCTATTGGTATAGAAGAAAAAAGTTAACACATTAATAAGGCCATTTTTAGTATATATATACACAGATTAGTCAATATTATAGAATGTAATATGTTTCTAAAATAAATTTATTTTCTTTCATAATCACACAAGTGTCCACACCTAGTTGAAACACAAAAATTTAGAGGGTCTCCTTGATTTCCTCATTCACTTCCAATCCATCAGTTAGTCTGTCCTACTTAACTGCTTTACCCCTAAAATGTAAATCTACTCCCTCATTTCCACTGTTACAGCTAGTTCCCTAATCCGTGCCCAGTTTACTATGATAGGCTACCACATCCTCTCATCTATTATACTCTTGGCTTTCTACAATCCACTTCTCAAAGAGCAGCCAAAAAGATCACATTAAAATATACACCATGGTGTATAATATACCAGTGTAACACCCTCTATGACAAAATCCAAAACTACTTACCAAGCTCATGACTGGTTCTAATCATGCTTGTTCTAATTTGCTGGCATGAATTTTTCCTTTTTTTCTCCTCATTCAATACAATTCTGCCTGATTGACTTTCTTTTCCTAGGAAACACCAAGCACTTGTCTCATGGCTTTTGCATTTATTATTCTACCTGCTAAAACTGGTTCCTCATGCCTTAGATGGAAGATTTTTATAAACTATCAAGTTTTACAGCAACAGTCACCTAGTCAGACTATGCATGGCCTTTTCACATTGCCAAACATATTCTTCATTGTACACTTATTAAAATATGGCATTACTTTCTTTAATATTTCTCTTGCTCCATTATTGTCTTTCTCACCCATTAGAATGTAAGCCCTAAAAATATTTGTCTATCCTGTTCACTAATGTCACCTTAGTACCTACAATAATGTCTGGAAGATTGTAAGTATTCAACAAATATATACTGAGTGAATACATTTTATGATTAACTGACCATGAAATCATGCTTGTAAATGGGACAGGTTCAGGAGAGTCAGGAAAATATCTTACATATCTGAACTGGGAAGCCCCCTCAAA